>JARYGA010026167.1:0-54924 GCA_030545235.1 Helianthus tuberosus
TAAAATATTGCAAGAAGCATTGTTTTTATTTTTCTGAGCTAGTTATGGTTCCCGAACACTATAACACACTACATAATATATGTAACACATAACACTAGACTTTTACCACATAACCTTCCACTAACTAAATTAGTTACCATCAAGATACATTTTACCCCCTTTTCCCCCTTTGTAACCGTCCCTATGTTGGCCCCACCATAAGATTTTTATAAATCTTCCATAATACCCATGTAATCTTCTCAAGGATATGAAAGTGATCTTGTATGTACTTGAAGGAGCATATAATCCTTTGGTTATTAGTGAAATTGGTTATAAGTAACTTATCTTTCCATCATCTTTACAACACTTTCTTCTTCCTCTCCCCACATAAAGCTACGGCCAAGGATCCCCTAGATACCATCACCATTTTCTTGCAAGCTCCATCCATTTCAAGGCCATCTCAAAGGTGTATCAAGGTGATTAACGAAGTGTGGAACACTCGGAATTTGAAGGACCTCATTCATTTGCTATTAACCACTCAATCTTCACCTTGATCTTCCCAAGCTTTAAGCTAGTTGTAAGCTTCTTGTTAATCCTTATTTACTTCATGTTTTTAGTGGTTAATAGATATATTGTGATGAAACATATGAACACTAAAAGACTTGAATCTTGAATCATGAAACATAAGCTTAAATAAGATGAAACATGATGTAATATTATTAGTATGATGTTGTTTTTGAAAACATAGGCAATGTTTTTTAAATCATGGGGGTTGTTTTTGAAAACATAGACAGTGCATTTGAAATCATGGAGGTTGTTTTTGAAAACATAGGCAATGTTTTTGAAATCATGGGGGTTGTTTTCGAAAACATAGACAATGCATTTGAAATCATGGAGGTTGTTTTTGAAAACTTATGCTATGTATGTTGAAAAATCAAAACGAGATGGGTATGAGATTTGAAAATACCCTTAGTTATCTAACCAAGGATTCTAAGGTACAGATGTGCAAAAGCACGATTACTCATAATGTCACTTCATTTCTTGTACTTCCTCTCCTAGAATGAAACGAGTACTTAAAATGTTTCGAGGAAATCATGAGCGATCACTTGAAAGGGAGAATCACAAGAGTAGTTTGTAAGGGACATAGTTCCTTAATGTAGGTATTATAGGGAAATGCCATACACATATGTAACTACACTTGTATATCAGAATTTGAACAACAATTTATTTATAAACAAAATTGATTGTTCCACATTACAAGAAAAACAGAGAAAACAAAAGCATAAGATTAAAACAGCAATATCTTATACTCAGCCATATGCTTATCCATGCGTTAGACTTGCATTGACAATCTCTGATTACTTATTCCTGAAATAGCTCGTCTCACCGTAGTTGTACCAAGTACCAGACGGTAAACGAGCTTGAGCAGGGTTGACTTGGGGTTGGTTTGGACCACCTTGGATTGGGTTGAAAAGACAAGCATTTTCCAGGTGACCGAGTCGTCCACATGAAGCACACAGACGACACTGCAGGTAAGCTTTGTGAGGTACATAACACTTGTTGCACTTCAATGCGGTACGGTCATAAGGTTTCTTGGCAGGAGGTTGAGCAGCAGCAAGGCTTATAGCAGCTTTATTTTGGATAGCAAAGCGGCATATGCCAACCAAATGTCCCCACCGTCCACAGTAGGTACATTTGAAGCAGGGTAAGAGGTTTGAATGATGATGGTTGCATTGCTTGCACCAAGGAGCAGTTCCTAAGTACGGCTTCCTAGCTGGTGGCGCTGCCATTTGGCTAGGTCCCGCTTGATTAGGTGTAACTGCTGCGGGTTTCCTTGAAGCCTTACGCTTCCTTGATTTTGGTGCAGGCTTGGCTTCTGCTTCCTTCGGTGACTCTTGAGTGGCTTCATTGTTGAGATGAGACATGGCAATGCCTAAATCCACAGTCTTCAGAATCACTTCGCCTATTTGCTGGGCAAATTTGGCTGTTTGCTCGGACATTTGACCGTTGCTGAGAGGAAAAGACATTCTAGAAGAAAATGAAAGACATAGGAAGAAACAAGTGAAATGTTATCGGATAATCAAAACAGAATGGCAACGCATAAAAAAAATTGTGATCATTTGTTTGTTTCCTAAGGCAAACAAAGGAGACGGTGACTAATCAAAGTAAACGGGTCATATTAATGTATCACTGAAGACATGCTCGCCTATAAGTGAACACTCACCCCAAGAGTTCCCAGGTAAGAGTGACTGGTCCGATACTGCGGATTTGTACGAACACTCTAGCCTTAGACAGAAAACTCAGAGTACAGGCATTCACCCTTCCAGTTTGCACGTGTTCACATCAAAAGACCCAAACTTTGATGAGATTTGAAAACTTAGAGGGGTTCAAAACCTTGTAACAGAGGGTTCAAAACCTTACAATCAATCATCCTAGAACAGATGATTAGTTTTCAAAGCGGTTTTGAAATTTGTGTTCTTGTTGTGGTTGTCGCCTAAGGATAGGTGACGGTATTGTTTTATGAATGAACGCAAGTAAACTCGCGTTAGGGTCCTAGGAAGGTTATAGACTAGGTCAAAGCATTTCTAATAACCTAATTCCCTATAACCATGAGCTCTGATACCAACTTTTCTGTCACACCCCGACCACGTAAAACAACAAAACGTGGCGGAATCGTCGGGGAGTGTTGTAACAGAATCATTGTTTCATAACACATGGAAAATTGGAATATTGTTTTATTGAATTAAAAGAGTTACAATGTCTTATCAAACAAAGAAGTATAACAAAATTAACTAGTCTTCCATCTTTTATTGTCACTAAGGCCCAAGTCCGCCTAAGTGTATCTTGATCAATCCTATGCATCATTTCCTGAAACACATGTGAAAATAGGTACGTCAGCATAAAAATGCCGGCGAGTACATAGGTTTTGTGAAATTTGGATTCATGACTTATAAGTTTAGAAAAAGGTTGTTTAACAAAAGTCAGTCATGATCCTTGTAAAATGTTTTATTTTATAAATCATTTGAAAAACGATGATAAAGTAGATGATATGTAAAAGAATAATGTAAGATTAAATGAATAACCGAGCAAATGAGTTTGTATAAAATAATTTGTTTTGTAAAACAATGTCTTGTGAAAAATATGTCATTTGTGTAAAATGTATAAGTCCAAATTGAAATGATTTAAATAACGCTACGACATATAATATAATACAAGCACTTATATATAGGAAGTACCAGCGGCGTATCCACCATGCTTGCATCATACTACACACGTCTCGTTACTTAAATCACTTACCAAAACAAACCAATCAATGTTAAAATGTTTATGTATAGTCAAATGTTTATGTAAAAACCATCAAAATGTAATGTTTAAACCAATTATCAAATGGCAAGTGAAATATGTATATATATATATATATCCACTGAGCCATAGGTAAAAATGCACAAAACAATGTATTGAAGTAAAACGTGGTTTAAATCAATGTTATGTTTTGTGGAAATGCATGCTATACTGAATACAAACATTTATGCGGTATTGTGAAAATGCATACATTCAAGCCTTGTGACTGTGGTGATACACCCTTAAACAAAAGAAAGGACTATCTGTCCTATGTTTTAATCGAATTCGGTCATTCCATCCATCCAAACAAACCTAGGATTTTAGGAACGGGAGTTGTCAATTCCTATGGTACCATTACCTACTAACGAGCGGCGTAGCTAATGTTAATGAATGTATATGGTCCCATTTAAACAAACCAAATGTCATATCAAAATGTAAGCATGTGATGAAAATAATGTACCTAGTATGCTAAGTAAACATACAAGGTAGAGATGTAAAACAATGTGTCCATATGTTACGAGAACATATGCAACAGAGATGCAATGTTAATCAAATGTACTAAGTATGATGAACATACATAGCATGAAAAGGTAAAACAATGTACTAAGTATGCACTAAATGGACATACATAGCATGAAATGAAATGTAAAACAATGTACTAAGTATGCACTAAATGAACATACATAGCATGAAATGAAATGTAAAACAATGTACTAAGTATGCACTAAATGAACATACATAGCATGAAATGAAATGTAAAACAATGTACTAAGTATGAACTAAATGAACATACATAGCATGAAATGAAATGTAAAACAATGTACTAAGTATGCTACAAAGGACATACATAGCAAAAACACAATGAAATCATGTACTAATAATGTACTAATGAACATAGCAGTATATGATATGAAAGCATGGAAAGCAAGAAAATTACAAGTAGGCACATGTGTTCCACCCCAAAACAGTTTGAAAACAGTAAAAGAGGGGTCTATGTACTCACTTGAGATTGCTCAATAGACTTTAGATATCCACCAAGCAGAGCTAGAAGGTTACAGAATCAAACGGCACCTAATATAGGTAACTACATTAATAAACGGACCTAATCGGAGGATCGGGTAGCATGAGGGTTTGTAAACCAAATAAGTGTAGGAACTTATGTAATATGGTTTGACAAAGCCTACATACTAAAACGAAACCTAGCCTAAGTGCTTTTGACCCGTTACGACCCGTTTAGGTAGCTTATGCCACTTTAACGCGTCGTTCGCGTAAAACGCGTTTGGATCGCCTAACTAGCCCTATGACAAGTAAGATATGCCTTAACATGTTTAATATTGTTGTTAAATCAGTTTAGATGGCAAAAGTTATGTTACATAGGCTTAAAATGAATTTTGGCGAAAAAAGTGCATTTTGGTAATTTACCTAAGGCATATAAACTACTTATCATACAACTACTTAAACGACGTGACCATAAGGTATAACCTCGGAAGGTTATTCCCTATACAACTATGGTCACCTAAAGTGTTTGGTCGGATCCTAATGATCGACCAAATGGGTCAGGTTCGAAAGCATAAGCGATTGATTAAATCGCCTACCCTTACGACCCTAAACAAGCACAAATCTAAAAGTGACGAGCTAAACATGCTAGAACGTGTTTAGTTAAGTTAGAAAACAGGTTTGGTATCAAAACAAACGGTTTTGATACCCTAGAGTAGTTTGGTTACAAAACACGCAAGAATACGCATTTTGGCCGAAACTACGACTCGTCACTGAGCCTAGATAACGTGGTAATCAGTAGGTATAGTCACTAGGGACTATGACCTTCGTGATTACGCTCACGTTATGAAGTTCAAACGAACTTCGCATTGAACACAAACTGGTCAATGCAGAAAGTCAAACAAAGTTTGACTTTCACGTTAAAACGCATGAAAAGAATGAAGGAATACCTACAGAGGGTCCCCGCAAGTATTTGACCCGATTCACTCTCAGGTAGGAAGCATATAAACTTCCACTTAGAGAGCTTGAATCAGATTCAAATGTGTGGGTTTGCAAGTGAACTATGGAGGGGTATATATAGGAAAAGTAGAGCCGTTAAGATCGTTTCTTGTTCCCCAAGCGTTAATCTCAGCCGTACAACACATACCCACTGATTTACAAACCCATGGGAGCCCCTAGGATTGCTTAAAACCAGTTGCAAGTGGAAAACATGGCTGGAACAGGCTGGAAATGGCTGGAACACATTTCTGCTGAACTGGGACCTGCTTGCGCACCGCAACACTCAGAGTGTTGAGGTGCGCAAGGACCTACTTTCACAGAATTGGCAGTTTTGGTCCCTACAGCTCCAAACTTGGTTTTTGATGCATTTTTGACACGTTTAAGCCCCGTTAACCCCATTTCAAAGCTCTAAAATGAAGTTAAAGCATAGGAAACATGAAACATGCTCAAAAATATGCCGGATGTCGGTTCGTTTGGCCGTACGATTGCGTTGTTCGGTTAATTACGACGGAAGTCGTAACGGACGCAAAAACGGTCCAAATTGCGCGACGAATGGATTTTTATCATGCTAATCACTAAAATAAAATATTTTAATGATTACATAAATTTTTGGATGTCCGGATGTATTCAGAACGTAAGTTATGCGCGAAAATGCAAACTTATGCACTTTTTGACGCTTTTAGTCCCTGAATGAGCATAAAGTTTATTTTAGCACACCGAACCCCTCAAAGCCTATTTCTAAGCTATGTAAAGGATATTTAGGGTGTGTTTAACTTATGGCCATGTTCCAGAATGTTCGTTATAGTACGAATCGACATACTTTCGTAGTTTGTCGAATTTAGTCCCTGTAAGCGAATAAACTTGATTTCGGCACACCAAACATTCCAAAACTTATTTCTAAGTTATGTAAAGGTTATTTAAGGTATGTTAAGCCTATGTCACTATTCCGGAGTGTTTGTTGCATTGAACTGGTTATATTTACGCATCAGTGCGCGTATAACCTTCCAGAAAGCGATTTAAAGCCCGAAATCAAACAAGAATTGATATGTGCAAATGATACACATATTTATACAAATCCCAAGTATGAAATATAATATTTCATTAGTTTGGTATTTGTTTGATGGTCGTGGAGGCACAGGTGTCACAGTCTCCCCTACTTCAGGAAATTTCATCACGAATTTTATTTAGAGGAAACTTGTGAGAGCTTAAAACATGGAGTTGAAAAGATCAAACAACACTGGTTAGAGTCATGAACTTCTAGTAACTTTAAATAACATCATGCTTGCAATGTGAGAGGGACACTTATATACAAGTATATAAAGTGTTATTGGTGCGTCCACCGTACCTCTATTACATTGTTCACATTTTGTTATGGTTGTCACTATCGGTTCTTACACATAATAAGTCTTACCGCGGTTTCCGTGCACTGAACTTCGTAATTATGTATGCATCCATAATTACGTAATTCCTTGCATAGTCACGTAGTGCATCTTATAATGTGTAGGGGAAGAAAACAATGAACGAGCCTGTGATGATTGTGACTAGACCACCATAGGGTCCTTTAATTAAATCAATAAATGATTCAAATAGACTACCAAGGAGTCTGTTCAGCTATATCACCACATGTCATTCTTAACCAGATTCTGATTCAATCTTTTTTACTAGACCACTAAAAGGGTCTCTAATGAATCATGGAGTGGTACTATATAATCCAAGGGTCTTAACTATCACGTAGAAGCCCAATAAGGATTTAAGGTAGTACCTTCTTGAATATCCTTCCACGAATCCCTCATATGAAGATATGAAAGATTCTACGAGGATTTGGATAACGAATATCCAGAGTATACAAAAACACAAAAATGCATAAAAGAAAACACAAGATGCATAAACACATAGTCACATAACCACAAAATTGTTTACTTAGATCTTTAATTTGTTAATTATGTTTTGTTAACTGCGTACATGCATTTAAAGCACACTAGGAATCCATTCCGTGGATTTCATTCGGTACTTTAAACATTAGCAAGAATCTAACTATGAAGATAGAAAGATCTTAAAGAGAAAAAATCGATTTCGATTATAAGGAACCGAAATGTTCGAATTAAGGCATACAAAGAATCCAATTAAGGACTCTGATTTGAATGATAATTATCCACAAGGATCTAATTGTAGAGATAAAAAGATCCCATATGGATTTTAGAAGTCGAAGATGTTTTGAAACCTTGCACTGGATGTGCTTAAGTCAAAACATGAAGTAAAAATGTTTATGAAGTTGAGATGCTAGATATGTCAAGGCGACATATGAAGCAGAATTTGAAGGTTAAGTTAATGTATGAGAAAAATGTTTTTGAAAACTATGCATGGGGATTCTTTTAAAAATGTGTTTAATGTTTTTGAAACCTTATATATAATATTTTTGAAATCATAAAGTAGGTGTATTAGGTAGGTATATTTATAAAAATCTGTTTTAAAATCATGCGAGATGAATTTTGAAATTATGTATAAGGTTTTTGAAAATATGAATAATGCTTTTTGAAATCATGGGGGTTGTTTTTGAAAACATAGACAATGCATTTGAAATCATGGAGGTTGTTTTTGAAAACATAGGCAATGTTTTTGAAATCATGGGGGTTGTTTTTGAAAACATAGACAGTGCATTTGAAATCATGGAGGTTGTTTTTGAAAACATAGGCAATGTTTTTGAAATCATGGGGGTTGTTTTCGAAAACATAGACAATGCATTTGAAATCATGGAGGTTGTTTTTGAAAACTTATGCTATGTATGTTGAAAAATCAAAACGTGATGGGTATGAGATTTGAAAATACCCTTAGTTATCTAACCAAGGATTCTAAGGTACAGATGTGCAAAAGCACGATTACTCATAATGTCACTTCATTTCTTGTACTTCGTCTCCTAGAATGAAACGAGTACTTAAAATGTTTCGAGGAAATCATGAGCGATCACTTGAAAGAGAGAATCACAAGAGTAGTTTGTAAGGGACATAGTTCCTTAATGTAGGTATTATAGGGAAATGCCATACACATATGTAACTACACTTGTATATCAGAATTTGAACAACAATTTATTTATAAACAAAATTGATTGTTCCACATTACAAGAAAAACAGAGAAAACAAAAGCATAAGATTAAAACAGCAATATCTTATACTCAGCCATATGCTTATCCGTGCGTTAGACTTGCATTGACAATCTCTGATTACTTGTTCATGAAATAGCTCGTCTCACCGTAGTTGTACCAAGTACCAGACGGTAAACGAGCTTGAGCAGGGTTGACTTGGGGTTGGTTTGGACCACCTTGGATTGGGTTGAAAAGACAAGCATTTTCCAGGTGACCGAGTCGTCCACATGAAGCACACAGACGACACTGCAGGTAAGCTTTGTGAGGTACATAACACTTGTTGCACTTCAGTGCGGTACGGTCATAAGGTTTCTTGGCAGGAGGTTGAGCAGCAGCAAGGCTTATAGCAGCTTTGTTTTGGATAGCAAAGCAGCATATGCTAACCAAATGTCCCCACCGTCCACAGTAGGTACATTTGAAGCAGGGTAAGAGGTTTGAATGATGATGGTTGCATTGCTTGCACCAAGGAGCAGTTCCTAAGTACGGCTTCCTAGCTGGTGGCGCTGCCATTTGGCTAGGTCCCGCTTGATTAGGTGTAACTGCTGCGGGTTTCCTTGAAGCCTTACGCTTCCTTGATTTTGGTGCAGGCTTGGCTTCTGCTTCCTTCGGTGACTCTTGAGTGGCTTCATTGTTGAGATGAGACATGGCAATGCCTAAATCCACAGTCTTCAGAATCACTTCGCCTATTTGCTGGGCAAATTTGGCTGTTTGCTCGGACATTTGACCGTTGCTGAGAGGAAAAGACATTCTAGAAGAAAATGAAAGACATAGGAAGAAACAAGTGAAATGTTATCGGATAATCAAAACAGAATGGCAACGCATAAAAAAAATTGTGATCATTTGTTTGTTTCCTAAGGCAAACAAAGGAGACGGTGACTAATCAAAGTAAACGGGTCATATTAATGTATCACTGAAGACATGCTCGCCTATAAGTGAACACTCACCCCAAGAGTTCCCAGGTAAGAGTGACTGGTCCGATACTGCGGATTTGTACGAACACTCTAGCCTTAGACAGAAAACTCAGAGTACAGGCATTCACCCTTCCAGTTTGCACGTGTTCACATCAAAAGACCCAAACTTTGATGAGATTTGAAAACTTAGAGGGGTTCAAAACCTTGTAACAGAGGGTTCAAAACCTTACAATCAATCATCCTAGAACAGATGATTAGTTTTCAAAGCGGTTTTGAAATTTGTGTTCTTGTTGTGGTTGTCGCCTAAGGATAGGTGACGGTATTGTTTTATGACTGAACGCAAGTAAACTCGCGTTAGGGTCCTAGGAAGGTTATAGACTAGGTCAAAGCATTTCTAATAACCTAATTCCCTATAACCATGAGCTCTGATACCAACTTTTCTGTCACACCCCGACCACGTAAAACAACAAAACGTGGCGGAATCGTCGGGGAGTGTTGTAACAGAATCATTGTTTCATAACACATGGAAAATTGGAATATTGTTTTATTGAATTAAAAGAGTTACAATGTCTTATCAAACAAAGAAGTATAACAAAATTAACTAGTCTTCCATCTTTTATTGTCACTAAGGCCCAAGTCCGCCTAAGTGTATCTTGATCAATCCTATGCATCATTTCCTGAAACACATGTGAAAATAGGTACGTCAGCATAAAAATGCCGGCGAGTACATAGGTTTTGTGAAATTTGGATTCATGACTTATAAGTTTAGAAAAAGGTTGTTTAACAAAAGTCAGTCATGATCCTTGTAAAATGTTTTATTTTATAAATCATTTGAAAAACGATGATAAAGTAGATGATATGTAAAAGAATAATGTAAGATTAAATGAATAACCGAGCAAATGAGTTTGTATAAAATAATTTGTTTTGTAAAACAATGTCTTGTGAAAAATATGTCATTTGTGTAAAATGTATAAGTCCAAATTGAAATGATTTAAATAACGCTACGACATATAATATAATACAAGCACTTATATATAGGAAGTACCAGCGGCGTATCCACCATGCTTGCATCATACTACACACGTCTCGTTACTTAAATCACTTACCAAAACAAACCAATCAATGTTAAAATGTTTATGTATAGTCAAATGTTTATGTAAAAACCATCAAAATGTAATGTTTAAACCAATTATCAAATGGCAAGTGAAATATGTATATATATATATATATATCCACTGAGCCATAGGTAAAAATGCACAAAACAATGTATTGAAGTAAAACGTGGTTTAAATCAATGTTATGTTTTGTGGAAATGCATGCTATACTGAATACAAACATTTATGCGGTATTGTGAAAATGCATACATTCAAGCCTTGTGACTGTGGTGATATACCCTTAAACAAAAGAAAGGACTATCTGTCCTATGTTTTAATCGAATTCAGTCATTCCATCCATCCAAACAAACCTAGGATTTTAGGAACGGGAGTTGTCAATTCCTATGGTACCATTACCTACTAACGAGCGGCGTAGCTAATGTTAATGAATGTATATGGTCCCATTTAAACAAACCAAATGTCATATCAAAATGTAAGCATGTGATGAAAATAATGTACCTAGTATGCTAAGTAAACATACAAGGTAGAGATGTAAAACAATGTGTCCATATCTTACGAGAACATATGCAACAGAGATGCAATGTGAATCAAATGTACTAAGTATGATGAACATACACAGCATGAAAAGGTAAAACAATGTACTAAGTATGCACTAAATGGACATACATAGCATGAAATGAAATGTAAAACAATGTACTAAGTATGCACTAAATGAACATACATAGCATGAAATGAAATGTAAAACAATGTACTAAGTATGCACTAAATGAACATACATAGCATGAAATGAAATGTAAAACAATGTACTAAGTATGAACTAAATGAACATACATAGCATGAAATGAAATGTAAAACAATGTACTCAGTATGCTACAAAGGACATACATAGCAAAAACACAATGAAATCATGTACTAATAATGTACTAATGAACATAGCAGTATATGATATGAAAGCATGGAAAGCAAGAAAATTACAAGTAGGCACATGTGTTCCACCCCAAAACAGTTTGAAAACAGTAAAAGAGGGGTCTATGTACTCACTTGAGATTGCTCAATAGACTTTAGATATCCACCAAGCAGAGCTAAAAGGTTACAGAATCAAACGGCACCTAATATAGGTAACTACATTAATAAACGGACCTAATCGGAGGATCGGGTAGCATGAGGGTTTGTAAACCAAATAAGTGTAGGAACTTATGTAATATGGTTTGACAAAGCCTACATACTAAAACGAAACCTAGCCTAAGTGCTTTTGACCCGTTACGACCCGTTTAGGTAGCTTATGCCACTTTAACGCGTCGTTCGCGTAAAACGCGTTTGGATCGCCTAACTAGCCCTATGACAAGTAAGATATGCCTTAACATGTTTAATATTGTTGTTAAATCAGTTTAGATGGCAAAAGTTATGTTACATAGGCTTAAAATGAATTTTGGCGAAAAAAGGGCATTTTGGTAATTTACCTAAGGCATATAAACTACTTATCATACAACTACTTAAACGACGTGACCATAAGGTATAACCTCGGAAGGTTATTCCCTATACAACTATGGTCACCTAAAGTGTTTGGTCGGATCCTAATGATCAACCAAATGGGTCGGGTTCGAAAGCATAAGCGATTGATTAAAACGCCTACCCTTACGACCCTAAACAAGCACAAATCTAAAAGTGACGAGCTAAACATGCTAGAACGTGTTTAGTTAAGTTAGAAAACAGGTTTGGTATCAAAACAAACGGTTTTGATACCCTAGAGTAGTTTGGTTACAAAACACGCAAGAATACGCATTTTGTCCGAAACTACGACTCGTCACTGAGCCTAGATAACGTGGTAATCAGTAGGTATAGTCACTAGGGACTATGACCTTCGTGATTACGCTCACGTTATGAAGTTCAAACGAACTTCGCATTGAACACAAACTGGTCAATGCAGAAAGTCAAACAAAGTTTGACTTTCACGCTAAAACGCATGAAAAGAATGAAGGAATACTTACAGAGGGTCCCCGCAAGTATTTGACCCGATTCACTCTCAGGTAGGAAGCATATAAACTTCCACTTAGAGAGCTTGAATCAGATTCAAATGTGTGGGTTTGCAAGTGAACTATGGAGGGGTATATATAGGAAAAGTAGAGCCGTTAAGATCGTTTCTTGTTCCCCAAGTGTTAATCTCAGCCGTACAACACATACCCACTGATTTACAAACCCATGGGAGCCCCTAGGATTGCTTAAAACCAGTTGCAAGTGGAAAACATGGCTGGAACAGGCTGGAAATGGCTGGAACACATTTCTGCTGAACTGGGACCTGCTTGCGCACCGCAACACTCAGAGTGTTGAGGTGCGCAAGGACCTACTTTCACAGAATTGGCAGTTTTGGTCCCTGGAGCTCCAAACTTGGTTTTTGATGCATTTTTGACACGTTTACGCCCCGTTAACCCCATTTCAAAGCTCTAAAATGAAGTTAAAGCATAGGAAACATGAAACATGCTCAAAAATATGCCGGATGTCGGTTCGTTTGGCCGTACGATTGCGTTGTTTGGTTAATTACGACGGAAGTCGTAACGGACGCAAAAACGGTCCAAATTGCGCGACGAATGGATTTTTATCATGCCAATCACTAAAATAAAATATTTTAATGATTACATAAATTTTTGGATGTCCGTATGTATTCAGAACGTAAGTTATGCGCGAAAATGCAAACTTATGCACTTTTTGACGCTTTTAGTCCCTGAATGAGCATAAAGTTTATTTTAGCACACCGAACCCCTCAAAGCCTATTTCTAAGCTATGTAAAGGATATTTAGGGTGTGTTTAACTTATGGCCATGTTCCGGAATGTTCGTTATAGTACGAATCGACATACTTTCGTAGTTTGTCGAATTTAGTCCCTGTGAGCGAATAAACTTGATTTCGGCACACCAAACCTTCCAAAACTTATTTCTAAGTTATGTAAAGGTTATTTAAGGTATGTTAAGCCTATGTCACTATTCCGGAGTGTTTGTTGCATTGAACTGGTTATATTTACGCATCAGTGCGCGTATAACCTTCCAGAAAGCGATTTAAACCCCGAAATCAAACAAGAATTGATATGTGCAAATGATACACATATTTATACAAATCCCAAGTATGAAATATAATATTTCATTAGTTTGGTATTTGTTTGATGGTCGTGGAGGCACATGTGTCACAAAAATGTTGTAAATAAATATTTTTGTAAAATATGTTCACAAGTTGTGAACATCTAAAAATCCCGAGAATGAGATTTTAAATAAAGTAAACACACTTTGGAGGGTAACTAAACCCAATAAACGCCTTACCAAGTTACTACGCGTTTTTATGAAACATCAAGTTCATGTTGGTTTGTAAATAGAATAGTTTGCTCTTGGTAAATTGTTGTTGATTGTTGAATGATTTTTGGAAAAGAAAATGATATGCTTATTAGCATGGATGCCTTCATTTATAAAGGAAACTATGGTGAAATTTTCTAAAAATTCCAACACAGAGAAAATATTTTCTAACAAGTGTTACAAGTGTATTTTTAACTATGATCTTTCCACCAAAGTCAGAGTGTGACATTTGAATTGTGTGGTATGTGATAGACGTAATGAGTAGACAAACCGTACGTAGGATAGGTGTTATGCATGCACGAGAAACTGATTGTTATCTGTACCTTATTAGGACGTGCTTAATTCCTGATTATTAGAGTAACTAATCTAACCGAGCAAACCAAGGTGAGTTCACACTTTCTACAAGGCATGGGATTCCCGGTGGTTTGGGAATGGGTTAAGAAACTAAAACGGAACCTGCATATTCTCCTTGGGTAGAATATGTACCTCCATCCTCCACGGGTAGGATGCTAATATTAATCCTGCATATTCTCCTTGGGTAGAATACGTACATTCGTCCTCCTCGGGTAGGACAATAACCTTAAACTACTAGCCAAAAACTCTATCACCTAAGTCCCTCATTTTATATCGACTTAATCGTCGAGGCCGATGGCGAGCGGATCATTAGTTAATAGCGCTATTAGGTTTGCCAAACCTCACACCGTGCCGGTAAGACGGGCGTGTGCTAATGGATCATGGCAAACAGTCAATGATGATAGACATTGACTTAGGGCACAACTTACTTTCGTCAGTAGTCGATATGGTAACAGTCTAGTGGTTCACATGGGGAAGCCCCCACTAATCATGGGTATGGTTTGGGAAAGAAGGAATTGGTTAATCTATTTTCAACTATGGGGTAACCCCCACGGCAAGTAAGCCAGCTAAAGACAAACTATGTTTTCGAAAGCAACCTAAAACAATCACCCAACTGTGAACTCGCTCAACTTTGTTGTTGATTTGTTGTTACATGCATTGCAGGTCGTTAGGTGCTTATGGAGCTTGCACAGGGAGGAGTGATCGTTGTGGGACATGGACTGTTGAGTTCCATGTTAAACATTTAAAACTTATGAACTTATTACTTATGTCTGGGTTTCACGTTTTATGCTTCCCCTGTTTAATTTGAACCTGGTTAACTTGTGGTGAACACCAATTATATTGTGTGGTTGAACTTTTATTTACTTACTATATTGTTCAATATGATTGGTGGCTTGATCCTGGTCATGTCACGCCTCCAAGCGGTGATACTCCGTATGGTGGATTTTGGGGGTGTGACAAAAACTACCTCAACATCCATAATATACCACCTGTCCCACAAACCAAACAAAAAAAGCAATAACCTCACCTGTCAAACCTTCCGTCACAACTATATTGTCACTCCTGCATCATCACCTCCATCATCGTCACTTCCATCTGCAATCCCTCCAAGGCCAGCCAGTGTCAAAGAATACCTGGAACTCAAAAGAAGACATGCTAAGAGGATGGTTTTAGAAAGAAATTAAGGGAAGGATGATAAGAAACTCCAACAAATTATGTCAGAAGAATACATAAAGGTAGATGCCTTACAAGGCTATGCTACCATGATCTACAAAAACCTATCCCTTAATCCCATAACTAATGCAGATCTCAAAAAGCTGCTCAGGGAAGATTACATTAATCACATCATGGAGAAGAAACCATATGATGCTGAAAGAAATCAATTCGCAGGATCGCCAACTGAATCTTTGCTAGATGAAATAGTAAGGATTCAAAAGTTGAAGCTATTTACTGATATCAACCCTTCACCCCCAAACTGGAAAAATGGTAGAAAATAAAATGATAAAAAGACTCTAAAGATAAGAAGAATGAAAGAAGAACTGGATGCAGCCAACATGGGGACCATCAAAACAATGGCAAGATGGGATGAGCCAACAATCAAATGGAGCTACAAGAAACTGGGAGAACTAAGAGCTAAAGATCCCTTAGTCCCAAAAAGGCTTAACTATGAAGACTTGAATGTACCCATCAGTTCTCTGGTAAACCCTTCAGAGCTTCCAATTACAAAGAATGTCTCCTCAGCTATTTGAAGCTACCTCAAAAGGCAAAAGGAGATTTCTGCAAAAGATCTTTAAAAATATGAAGATGAGATAAGGATGGAAGGGATAAGAAATGAACCTGTGTATAGGCATCCAGATGCCAAACCCAGAAGAGCTTCTTAGGCAAGTCTAGAGAAAGAATTTCACTCACCTCATCCAATCACATATGTGGAATCTTTTCTATTAGGAATGTTAGGTGTCACTATCAGTGTGTTGTCAGCCAATCACAAACAGACATTTTGTACGTGGTATAAATAGATCTCAACTGTTAGAGATCTATCCATCACTTCACATACATTCTATTTTTTATGAACGAATTTATGAGTGATCCGGCTAAGGGTGAGATTCTAGAATCATTAGGTTGTAAAACTTGTAATCATTTGATTCAATGAAACAATTGTTTTTGGGAAAATCTTCCCACTTGTGAGTTTATTATTTGAATTACAATCATAATTGTTTGTTTTAACTTGAAATAATTCACTTGTATCAAACTTAGATCCTAACAACTAAACACATAAATACATAAAATTTGAACATGATAGAAATAATGTGATACAATGGTTTAGATTACTAAACTAGCTTATTATATGTATTAGAGAATTTGGTTCAGCGGTTAATTGGCCTGCCCTCCCTAGTGGAGACGCAGATTTGATTCTCGCGTGGGTCATTTTCGATGGATCTCTGGGTGAAGGAACGAATCGGGGCTTTAGTCTCGGGTTCAAACTTGACGAGGAGCGAGGATATAAAGATTCCATCTGGTTTCCGCGTATCAGAGGGACATGGTCTAATGATGGTCGAGGAGTCGACCTTGGACATAATTCTGAGCATGGTGAGTTTACACATGAGATTATTTGTTGTTCCAAAAAAATAGCTTATTATTAGATTTATATCTATATTCATTGAAGTGGAAACTTCACAAAAATTTACTCATCCACTTGGGTTGTAGCCAAGTAATAAAAGGAAAAAACTTTTTGATAAAAGAATAAGATTCAAACCTAGACAAGTGAAGTTATCTGATTAAAGAAAACTTATTAGTTGCTTTATGAGCCCTTTTATTTTATATCAATTATGTTATCTTATCTGTAGTTTTTGTGCTCACTAATTTACCCTACTCAAGAAAACTCTCATTAAAACTTTATCATACTATAATTAACATAGGATTCTTATGTAAAGTTCTGTGTTTGTATACATCATATACGCATCAACGTATATTTATTTAAAGATTATACCAATGTAGGATGTACTGTTTTAAGTTCAACGTGAAAAGATATTATATTGAATTATAATACTGATGAAGCGAGTGAGAAGAGGATCAAGCTTATATAAAAATGGATACACATGAAAGTATATCTCTTGCAATTTAATAAAAAAAAATGCAATTAATCAACCACACGAGGCGATCCGAAAGGCAACACGTACGCACTACGCTTTGGACATGATTAATGCACTTCATAAAATTTAAGAGTGGCACCTATATTCCACCAACCTCATTGACTGTCCTCCACATGCCTCCACAATTATTGGCATGCCCAATTTGCACATAACTCATTTCCTTTTTCTCTTTTCATAAGTTATTTTAATAACTAGTTTTATGCTCCGCCCGTGTTACGAAGCACTAAATCGAATAATTTTCAGTTTCAAAATATATAAATTTATGTTTCGATTACTTGTACATACTTTACATAATATGATCTTAATATAAGTTACATCAACCAAACCAATTAAAACAAAACAGTACCACAGTTTTGCCAAAAAAGTTAAAACAAAACACTACTACAGTTTTGATAAAAAAAAAAACTAAAACGATAACAACCCGTAATTTTGAACTGGAGCAAAATTGTAATATTTCAAGACCAATATGAGCGAGTGCCAGTCAACTGTCTGCCATGATTGAAGTTTAAATCGACTAAACCAATAAAAACAAAAAAACTACCATAGTTTTGCTAAAACAAAACAAAACAAAACAAAAGCGATGTAAATACTGTAATTTTAAATTGTGGGCAAAAACGTAATTTTTCGGGGCAAATGAGAAAGTGTTATGTAGCTACCTATCACTAACTATGGCAGTCTTGTAATTTTTAACAGGGGACAAAATTGTATTTTTCTGGGCCAATGGGGAGGTGCCAAACACCTGTCTGACACTATTCCCTCACATCTCTTATATATATAGGGTGGAGTTTTAGAGTGAACACTAGTGTAAAATCGTGACAAATAGCATTAACGCCACACCACTGTCAAGAACCACCAACACTAAAGTTGCGGCGTTTTAATACGAAGAAATAAGACCGCAATGTAAAATATAGAAAATAATAACTAAGTCGATCTATGAACCTCGCGTTGTGACGAACCTGCCAAACACAATAGAAATAAAACGTTAAACTACACACGCACGTTGCGTCGAGTTAACTCGCAAAATTTAGAATGATATATAAAATGAAACGTAAAAACTTTGAATCACACACGCACGTTCCACTATGTCAACTCATAAAAATTAGAACAAAACGAAAAACAAAAATTTGAGAAAGATGAAAAGTATAGCAAATCAAAATTGTGAGGTTAAATTGCAAAAGATGAAAAGCGTTGGCTAAAATTAAAAAAATTAACTTTTTTATAAACATCCTGTGCATGAAATTCATCACAAAACTTGCAAATTAATAATATTTAAATAAAAACCAAAAGGTCAAAATACTAATAGAAATATTTTGTCCATTGTATTGTCTTAATTAAGCTTACGTTTGTTTTTTGTTTTTTTTTTTTTATATTTTCTCAACTTTAAGAGTACAAAATGGTCGTTTTATGATGTAGTTTTTCTAAATTATTAACATATGAAAATTTGTCTCTTTAAAAATCGTTAGGTAATTGGTTTAAAAATCACCAACATATTATAAAGGACTGTGTCCGATGTTTTAAAAGTTGTATTGAAACTCTAAAATTTATATAAAATTACTTTTTTGTTCTCCTTATATGTATATAGTGTGTGTGTTCGTGTGTGTGATTAGGGTAAAATGAAAACCGCTACGTATTGTGAGAACTTAGAGAACTAGACCTTACAAAAGGTTTAAAAAAAACACTTTTTTTATAAAAAATCCTAAAAAAATCAACTTTTCTAAATAAAAATTGTTTTTTGTTGATTTACACCGGCCATAAAAAACACTTATAGGTGGTGTAAATGATGATTCATGCCGATTTGATGTGAACAACTTTTATAATATAAAAAGGCTGAAAACGCCACTTTATTTTTTATAGCTGTGTTTTTAACATTTAAATCTACATGTGTGCAAAAAAAAAAAAAGTGGGCAAAACTCGCATGGGAAGTCTAAGTTCTCTATGTTCTCATAACTTAAGTGGGTTTTATCTTGATCTTGCCCTATATGTGGGTGTGGGTGTGTGTGTGTAAAAGACATAGCACATTGCATCTAGGCTAGCTGGTGTAGATGGAAAGCAACTACTAGGGTATTCTATAACAGAAGGTTTCCAACTAAATTAATAAGAAAAATTTATAAGGTTGTAGTTAGACCTGCAATGTTATATGGAACAGAGTCTTAGTCCATAAAGAAGTCACAAGCACGCAAGATGGAAGTAGCAGAAAGGAGGATGCTTATGTGGATGTGTGGGCACACAAAGTTAGACCGGATAAGAAACGAGTTTTGTAGGGAAATGTTAGTAGTGACTAGTATTTCAGATAAAATAAAGGGTAATATTGAGATGGTTTGAACATGTGAGGAGGAGGCAGACAACACCGCCAGTTAGAGTAGTGGAAAATCCTCACTGTTGAGAGAAAAAAGAGTGGAGGTAGACCCAAATTGACGGGTTTTTCATTTTCTTAACTCGAAATGCTTGAAATTTTATATTTTATATGCCCTAATTTTATAAAGAAAACAAAAGGTTGTAACATAGAGTTTGCAAGGTTTTTTCAACTCAAATGGGTTTACTATTTGTCATTAGCTTATATATATAGGTGAAGATCATGAGAAACTACATATCAATGAGAAAATTAAAAAGCCTAAAAACATACCAATTCTTTTTTTACTTTTTTTACATTTTTTTACAAAAAATCGCTACTTTTTATGTGTAAAAAAATCGAAAAAAAAAAGTTGTACTGCACTTGTGCATTATATGTATATGCTGCACATGTTCATTATATATTTAGGGTTAGCTTTTGTGTTTCGTTTAGCTTTTAGGGTTAGGTTTTTTTGAGGTTTAAAATTAGGATTAGATTTTTGGGTGTGTGTGGGGGGGGGGGGGGTGGATTTAGGTTTTTGTGGGGTGGGGAGTTTAGGTTTTTGAGGGTTGTCGGTGGAGGTGGGTTAGGTGGTTTAGCCTTTTTCATATTAATGCACATATGCAATACAATTTTTTTTAAAAAGGTTTATTTATACATAAAATATAGCGATTTTTATTAAAAAATTAAAATAAAAAATTGTATGTTTTTTAGGCTTTTTAGTTAGTTTTTGGTTTTCTCATTAAACCAGATTTCTCATGATCCATCCCCTATATATATATATATATATATATAGGGTAGGGTTCATGCGAGAACCACCTTTATTTCGAGAAACGTGAGAACCAATGTGAATACAACAAAATAAACCCAGTACACCATCAAAAACCTAAAAAAAAACTAACCCCCCCCCCCCCCCCCCCACCTAAAAACCTAAACGGCCCCCACCCCCCTCCCCCAAGCTAAATGCTAAAAACTAAACCCCACAAAAACCTATAAAAAAAAAAAGTAAACTCCCCACCCCACCCCCCAAAAACCTAACCCCCCCCCCCCCCCCCGGAAGCTAAATGATAAAAACTAAACCATAAATCTAAACCCAAAAAGCCTAAAAAATCTAAAAAACACTTTTTTTAATATTTTTTTAAATTGCTACTTTTAGTATATAAAAAAAAGTTTTATAAAATTTTTTTAATAGCGAAAAGTAGCGATTTTTTGAAAAAAAATGCGTGTTTTTTAGATTTTTTTAGGTATTTGTGGTTGTGTTCACATTGGTTCTCGCGATTCTCGCAATAAAGGGTGGTTCCTAACGGATCATTCTCATACATATATATATATATATATATATATATATATATATATATATATATATATATATATATATGGTTGGGTTCATTTCAGAACTCTAAATAATTATAGAACCTATAGAACTCCTAATAAACAATCATTTTATAAATATATTTTTATATTGAGGGCACTTTTATCATTTATTAATATATTTTTATGATTACATACATGTTAAGAGTAGTTTACGTACGTGTAATAGTCAATTTATATATATGTATAATAACTTATTACGTATATGTAAAAAAAATACTAGTTTACATATATGTAATCACAAAATTACATATAAAAAGATAGTATTACTCTTAAGATGTATGTAATAATAAAAAAATACATATAATAAATGATAAAGTTATTCTAAATATAAAAATATGTAAATAAAAAGATTGTTTACTAAGAGTTCTGCGAGTTCTGTAAATATTTAGGGTTCTAAAATGATCGTCACCCTATATATATATATATATATATATATATATATATATATATATATATATCCGGTTCAATTAGAAACCCGCACGAGTTGTGAGAATCATGAGAACTCCTACTTCCACGCGAGTTGGGCCACTAGTTTTTGCACAAAGTTGATTAAAATGTTATAATTACATTTGTAAAACAAAAAAAAACAAAAACTTATCGAGTGGATGTAAATTTTGTTTCCTGTGATGTAAATTTTGTTTACACCTGATGTAAATTTTTTGAATGCAACATTCTTAAAAAAAATTGCTGAAAAAAGTGATTTTTTTAATAATTTTTGAAAAAAAAAATTGAAAATACCTTATGAAAGACCTAGAAAATATGACTAATTGAACAATACATCACACACACAACCATCTACTTATTTATATATATTATATATATATTTATGCAATAAAGGAATCATGTTATGTATCAACAAAGGATTAAGTGGATTCAAGACGGATACACAAAGCAACTGAGAAAGACGGTGCTTAATTAAAGCAAAGATAATGCTAAAAACAATATTATCATCATGACTAAGTTGACTTAACAAGGACGATTTATGGAAGTTAGAACTCACTGATTTTATATGTCAAATCTAATCTAGAAGTCATAGAAATTAAAGAATATAATAAATATAGTATGTAAGTTTGAGTTAAATTTATCAGGTATAAACATTAGGTGTAGTCATATTTAGATCTACTAGAAATCCAATAAAAAATGTTTTCCTTGATAGTGTCCTCCGTTTTATTAAAGTGGATATGGTTGTTGTTGAAACTAGCTTCGTTTCTCGCTTTCCAAATTTCCCACATGGTCACTGTTTTGGTCAAAAATCACACAAGGATAATGTAACAAAATCTGATTTTTGTGAGGTATGATGCTTGGTTAATTGATCAAATGTATGAACAACAAGTATGCGAGATGAGTGATGAACACAAGGATTTATACGAGTAAAAAGCCCTTGATCAATAAATGATCTCCGGTATAAAAAACCTCGGATAGTGAAAACTATCACTATCAAGTATATTGATTGAACAAGTTTACAACTTCGGAAGTATTGAGCTTGATACAATGAATTATAGTGTGTGTATTCGAGAGATAACAATAGAAATGATGTGTGTTCACCAGAGTGCAAGTGGTTTCTAAAAATAAGCTCAATACCCCTCTTAACTTAGCTAAAAAATATCCTAACTAACTATCCGAAAAATCAATCATTCACCCACGATCACCACCAACGGTCCTCAGCTTGTGCACATATTGAAAATAAAGAGCATATTCCCCTGGTATCTCGGATGGAATAAGTCCTCTTCGAAACATACATGTAAAACAAGCCAAAAGGTGATGGAAACAATTGTTAGTCTAGAATAATAATGAGGATCCTAGATCCTTATTCTCGTAGCGCCTTTTGAGGATCCTTAATTTAAACTAAACTGAGGATCCATGATCCATGCTACACTTGAGGATCCGTGATCCATAGGCTGTGAAATTCTATCCCCAACAATTGCCCCCAAACATGACTAGTTGATATCTAATTAGATAGTCATGTTTCAGCTTAATTCGGACTAGCCGTTACTTATGGATATAGCCGTTACAGGCTGATGTCAGCAACAGTCATCCCTGCAACAAACAATCATTATAAATAGGATTAGAGATAGGGATGAAAATTGCATTTAAATTCGAGACTCTTCTCCTTTAAATCCTCATCCGAAGATCCAAGCAGGTATTTTCTTCTCTATTTTCTTTGATCTTCTCTTCCCTGATCCTCTGTTCTCCAAATATTCATGGCGAAGATGAGCACTCGTTCCTCCCCTGCCAAGAATCCTGATTACAATAGCCCATTGAAGAGTCAAGGTATAACCAAAAACCCTTCAATGGAGCTCGGTCGATTCACTGATCCTGAAGTTGATCAGTTCCGATCATGCTTCCCTGACGGCACAATATTCAGACCCTTCGATTCTTCTACCAAGAGTGACTATGTGTCAGACACATGGATCACTTTCCATGCTGCTCCATTCCAGATAGGGTTCACCTATCCCTTTCCTGTTTTTACACAAAGCTTCTTCACACTTACCGGCCTGTGCTACATCCAAGCCATGCCGATGGTGTGGAGGGTCTTATACACGCTTGAGCACATAATAGAACAGGAAGGCTTAGACATAGGGATGTCTGAATTGAGCCAACTATACAACCTTGTGAGTCATGGTTCCTACCGATATCTTTTCAAGTCCAAACCCCAGAAATCTCACCTAATCTTGAAAACCACCAAAAAATGACACAAACTGGAGGAATCAATTCTTCTTTGTGAGGAGGGATTCTATTCCAAATGGGACCCAACTTCCCAAAAAGTGGAACACCGATGGTAGGATATAGGATCCTTAGACTAGGATAAGCGGTAAGAATTTTTCTTTTCTGTTGAGGATAACTGATCCTTTATCTTTGTCTATGCAGCTATAACTTTGTTACACATTCAAGAATCACCTGCCACCCAAGAGAGAATTGAAGCTTTTTGGAAGCTTGACCCTGCAATCCGAACTTATCCACCGAAATCAAAGGATCCAGTTGAGGTTTCATCCACTTCCTACACCATGTCAAGTAAGTATCCACACATGTGTATATATAAATGTTTCATAAAAATATGAACACTTATCTGTTTGTTATGCTTGTAGGCGCTGGAAAATCTTCAAAGTCTGCTTCCAGGTTCAGTGTGAATGACCTCCAAGAATATGCATCCTCCCGCTCCCTCAAAAAAGAGCTAGCTGCAAGCCCAAGCGTCCCGGAGCCTAAGGGCATGAGCACTAGGGGCAAGGGTGCCAAGAAGAGGAAGACCACTGAGCCCACTGAAGGCCTCCCTCTCATGGAACGTCAGTTTCATGAATACGTCTCTGAGATAAGGATCCTGTATCCTTAAGTCCGAGCTTTCCTTTCTGAGGATAAGGGATCCTGATTGCTATCTTTCTTTGTGCAGAAATTTGTTGAGGTTCAGATCCTCCTTGATCAACATCTGGCAGAAGCCGAGCAGAAAAATCTAGACTTCCAACAGATTTTCCTTACCAAGGACAAAAAGATCTCTTCCCTTGAAAAAGAGTTCAACATGCTGCAGAAGGAACTGCTCCTGGCTGAGATCACAGCCCAGAAAGAGAAGGCAAAAGTCATGGATGGGGCTAAGCTTTCTGCTACTATTGCCATGTTGAAGATCAAGCTGCAAATGGTTAAGGAGGCTGAGGATCCTGCCTTTGACAGATCTGAATGGGACCAGGAGGCTTGTAAGCAGAGGCTAGCTGAGCTGGATGACAAGCATGAATATGAGGGGGCAGCAGCTGGTGAAGCCGGAGGCAGTGGTTCGAAGGATCCTCAGGAGGTAGATGGAGGCAAAGGTGATGGTGAAAAGGTGGTGGAAGCAGCGAAGGTGTAGGCTGCATCAATGGGCGATGATGGACATTTCTAGACGCAGCCGGAGCCCATTTTTTATGTTTTTTATCTTATGGTGTTTTAATTTCAAACAATTATGGTATGTAACTAAACAGTAGTTTTTAGGGTTAAGGATCATGGATCCTTGGGACAATAGGGGGTAGCAAAGGTGGATGGGTCCTTCTGTTTGTGGAGGATGAAGCCTTTGATGCCCCTCATCTTTTGATTTCCTACACTCAATGAACCTTATGAATATGGACACCCTTTGCCTACCCAAGCGGACGGGCCACGTATTGATGGTAGATGTTTGGGTAGGCAATTTTGACAACCTTTTAAAGGGTTAATTATGATAAATAAATAAAACTTTAACTTTTGGCTATCTTTGTGTTGTTTACTTTCTGTACATTTGCTTATCAACTGTCATTATATAAATCTAGAATTTACAAGTTATTGATTGTTTTGGTAAAAAAATACCTAAGCAATTTAGTGATCAAATTAGTTAAGTGAGGTAGTGTGCTAAGAATGTGTATCGAAAATATCCTGATTTAGTTGTTTGCAAAAAACAGTTTTCAGGATATAGATCAGGATATCGAGCTATATTTATAATCAAACAATGAGCAAAAAGTAAAGGTGACACGAGATGTACGAGGAAAGCCGTTGATCAATCTAGATCGCCGGCACAAAACCTCGGGAGCTAACAATCGCAGCTGCCTTGTTCTTCTTATTACTTCAAATGTCAGGATACAGTGCAGGATATAGACCAGATCGTTGCTAAGTGTTACAATGTTTTTTAGAAAGTGAGAGTTGCGAGAGAAAGTATGAGAGCTCGAGAGTAGTGAGTGTGATGTCCTATTTGATCTGGTTTATCCGTATATTTATAGCTACAAAATGAAAACAAAATCTCCTATAATTGGGGGATGCCAGCGAATATTCCCTAGTTAATGTTGGAGACCAAGTAAAGCGGCCTCAACGTTCTTCTTCGAACAACTTGGACCGAGTCTTCAGGGGAAGAGGTCTTCAGGGGAAGAGGTCTTCATGAATGTTACAAACTTGAGCTCATACTTCTGCACACAATCCGTTAGTAATCCTCAGGATACAGTATTAGGATGTAACCAATATCCTGATTCAGCATCCTGGTTATGAACACATATTATGTAATCAAGATATAATTCAAGATACTATCCAGGATATGGGCTCAGAATTTCACCCATAATAATTGTCCCCAAAAATGTTACCGTTGAGGATCCTGAGACTAATGGTTACATTTTTTCACGATAAACGAGGCAATTAAGAGATAAGACCCCTGATTTGACCGCTTGTAACTGCTCAGACTGAATTCACTCATTATTCCCCTATATCTTCTCAAGCTAATCCCCATTTAATCTCCACCGAAGAGTAAAAGGTAAAATCCTCTCTCTCAACTTCATCTTCTTTCCCTCTTTCCTATTATTCCGGCGATTATATGGCGAGGCAAACGAGATCCAGCTTCGGCGATTCTGCCCCTTCGTTCATTCACCAGAATATCCTCCAAGATCCGGAGAAAGAAATATGTTCCTTTGACAGTGCTCACCCGTCGGCCCTTAAAACCTCCGGTATCTTTCCGAAAGGGACGGTGTTCCGGCCGTTTGATCGGGAAATACGATCAGACATGGTTTCTGATGAGTGGCTGTGCTTCAACGACTTTCCTTTTACCTTAGGGCTACGATTCCCGTTTCCTGAATTCATTACCGATTTTTTCAACATCACAAAAATCTGCTTCAGTCAAATGATGCCAATGCTTTGGCGGGTTTTGCTTGTCCTTGATCAAATCAAGAACACCCACGTTCCTGACCTTTCTATTCATGACCTCCCTTTAGCATAGCGGCTTAGATGCCACGGCTCTTACCGATTCTTATTTTACTCTACCTCCAGTGATCCACTAATACTCCGTGCCACCAGGAACGAGGAAGAATGAAAATCTAAGTTTTTCTTTGTAAAAAGAGATTCAATCCCTGGTGGAGCGGATTATACGGTGAAGTGGTTGAGAAAGGGTAGATTTTAGGGTTTAAGGATGATCCTGTCTTACATCCTGTCTTATATCCTGAACTGATTTCTTTATTTCCTTGTATACAGCTGATTTCAGAGAGCTTGCACCTCCTCTAGCTGACTCACATAAGAGAATCGATACCATCAGACTTCTCCCAGAAGTTGAAAGAAGTTTCAATCCGTTTCCAGCATCTCTAAGCCAACTCTCTAGCTCAAACATGTCTGGTAAGGATCCTGCCCAATATCCTGCATACATGTTTTTATTTGATATGGTTTTAAAAAAGGGTTTTAAGGTTACTCCCTATATGCAGACTCCAGCAAAGTTCCAATCCTCCTGGACCTTGATGAGCTTGACAGCTATCCCACTCCTGTCAATGTCAAGAAGGAAACTCCAAACCGGTCCCGGTTCCTAAGCCCAACCCAAGAACTCGTGCCTCCACCGCCAAGAAGAGAAAAAGTTCCGAGGTTAGCACTCCAAGCTTCGAGGGGTTCTCTTATGAAGAACTCAGCTTTACTGATTCCTTAGAGCCGATGACTTCCTTCCTTAACAAGGTAATATCCTGGTACTATATCCTGCGTATATATCCTGATGGAATATCCTGGTTAGTAAGTTCTAATTTATACCTGAATTTTAACTTACAGGGTCTCCAGCATCTGCTCCATCTTTACACCGATGCCTGTGGTACAGCCAAGCTTCAAGAGGCCAGGATCAAGCAGCTTGAGACCACCATTGCTGACCAGGGCACGATTGCTGAAGCCAAGACCCGACACTACGAGGATAAGCTGAAGAAGGTCACTCAGGATGCCGAGGTAAAGCTGGCAGCCGTCCAATTTGAGCACGAACAGGCCATGATCTCCTTTCGGGAAGGAATAAAAAATTCTGCCATCGTCTCCAAGGAGACAGGTCTTGAGTGCCCATCCTGGTCGGTGGACTCCTGGGTGGCAAAGCTTAAGGAGCTTGGAGGCAATCATGTGCCATATCCTGCTAAAGCTGGGGCTTGTGAAACTTCCAAGTCAGCAGAGGTGGCGGACAAGGCTGGAGAAAAGAAGGATGCTGGAGAGGATGCTGGTGAGGATGCTGCTCAGGATGCCGAAGCTGAGAAGACAGAGAAGGCTGGTGAAGATGCCGCTGTGTGAGGGCACTCAAGTGGGCGATGATGGATATTGATGCCTAGGCCGGAGCCCACTTTTTTAAATTTGAATGTTGGTCTGTAATCCCCAAAACAATTTACTTTTCATGCACTTGAACAAGTTATATTTCCTGCATGCTTTTGAACAATCAACAGTTGAAGGTGGAGGGATCTTGAGTTCCAAGACGAAGCCTTCAACTGTTTAAGTAAATATGTTTTAGAACTATTTGCACTGTTGGTGGATAGGTCTCATTTTGAGATGAAGCCAACAGTGCAACCTTTTGCTTATGAATAATAACTAACCTTTCAGCCTTATCTTTGTTGTTATAATTTTATTGCATGTGTTTTATTCTGAAAATATTTTTCTTTAAACATTTTGGGAACATATTCTGAAAGTATCCTGAAAAATATCCTGGTCAGGATGCTGCTACATAACTTAAAAAACTTAAGTTACTCAGACGAGATTTCAAAGGATAAAAAAGGAGAGATCATACCAAAGACTTTTAGAGAGTTGATTCAAATTTTCCACCTTTAATCCTTTCTCAACATTCCCCTTATGGATGTCCCTGTGCATATTCAGGAAACTGAATTCATCCTTCGAATGGTATCAAGGTGTATGTCCCCTGTGTTCAGCATATCTGAATACTTAGGAATTTTTCGATGTAGACACAATCACATTTTGTTTGGAACTTGTTTTTAGACTCTAGTTTTTTCTGGGGATAAACCCTTAATATCCTGGGGATGAACTCTTAATATCCTGGGGATAAACCCTTAATATGCTAGGGATAAACTCTTGTTTTTGTGCGCTACAGGCGGGAGTGTATAAACTCCAAGACTTAGAAAGGTGAAAACCTTTAAACCTTAGAGAGTATGAAAATACCCTTTCGCGAGAGAGGGTGATCAATCCTCATATACCTTAAGAATCCAGGATATAGCTAATAACAGAGAAATTGTCAGCCACTTTTACGTGAACTGGTCTCGCTATCTTGAAATATCCCTGGATAGCTTGCGCTCCAAGCGGGGTGTTTAAACCCAACTCGAGAGAAAGGTGAATACCTTTAAACCTTTGAAGGGATAAGGATCCCTTCAACGTGAGAGAGGGGGCCAATCCTCTAATCTTTTGGTTTATCTTGAGCATATATCCTGGAGTGATATCCTACAAAACACCTTCAAACTAAGGTGGGTGTTAGCTTGGCTAACACCCCTCCGATGCTTAAGTTAGTATTGGGTTCAAAAGAATAAATAAATTCAAACATATTCAAAAGAGATAGAATTCATACCATCCTGAGTTAGAAATTAAATTCTAAACTCACTTGAAATAGAGCTTAAGGTGTATAGCATTCCAGGATCTTGGTAGCATATCCCTTTCCATATTCTTGAGTCGGTATGCTCCTTTCCCAGATTCTGATTCAACCTCATATGGTCCTTCCCACTTTGGAGCTAACTTTCCATCAGCAGGATTAGTAGTATTTTGAAAAGCCTTTCTTAACACCCAATCTCCAACTTGAAACCTTCTAGTCCTTAGATTCTTGTTGTACGCTCTGGATATCCTCTGTTGGTATGCTGCCATCCTCAGCTTTGCCGCATCTCTTGTCTCATCCACCGTGTCCAATTCTTGGCACAGAGCTTCAGGATTCTTCTCAGGGTCCTGGAGATTGGATCTTGCCGTAGGTATTACCATTTCTGTCGGGATCACCGCTTCTGCTGCAAATACTAAGGAGAATGGAGTTTGCCTAGCTGCACTCTTTACTGTCGTTCTATCATCCCATAAAACAAAGGGCAATTCTTCTGCCCATCTTCCTTTCTTAGCTCCTAATCTCTTCTTCAAATTGTTAACAATTATCTTGTTCGAGGATTCTGCTTGTCCATTTGCTTGAGGATGTACTGGTGTGGATGTGATCATTTTAATTCCCCAACTCTTGCAAAAGTCAGTAGTCCTTTTACTTATAAAATGAGAGCCATTGTCACAAATTATCTCGGCTGGTACCCCAAACCTGGTCAGGATATTCCTTTTTATGAAGGATACTACTTCTTGGTCTCTGACTTGAACAAATGCCTCAACTTCAACCCATTTAGAGAAATAATTCGTCATTGCCAGCATAAAAACTTTTTCTCCTGGAGCTTTTGGCAATTTCCCATTATGTCAATTCCCCACTTCATGAATGGCCAAGGGGAAGGAATAGGATATAGTGGTTCAGCAGGTTGATGCAATATATTGCTGTGCCTTTGACACGCGTCACATCTTCGAGCATATTCTGCAGCATCTTTCCTCATCGCCGGCCAATAGTATCCTGTTCTTAACACCTTTGAGAATAATGATATGCCCCCAGTATGGTTACCACAATCCCCTTCGTGTATATCCTGAAGCACTTCTTTAGTTTCAGGATCCTCCAAGCACCTCAGGTATGGTCCTGCAAGAGATTTCTTGTACAAAACATCATTTATAATAGTGAATCATGATACCTTCATTCTAAAGGCCTTAGGATTCTCATCCTTTGGGATGTGTCCTTCCTTAAGATATTTCATGATTGGAGCCGTCCAGGACTTAGGATCCTCATCAGGATCATGACCAGGATCCTGAATACTTGTTACTTCCTTATCCTGAGGTTTGAAAAGATCCACTGCAGGATATAGGATATGTAGTATTGGTATTTGGGTTCCTTCTGGTATCCTGACTGATGATCCTAGATTTGCCAAGGCATCTGCTTCAGCATTATCCTCTCTTGGTACCTGTTCAAGTGTAAAAACATCGAAATATCCTGCTAATTTTTTGAGAATTTTTTGATACTCGATTAACTTCTCACCTTTAACTGCATAGGATCCGTTAAAATGATAAGTAATTAACAAGGAATCAACGAATACTTGCAAAATTTTAATATTCATGTTCCTAACCAACTCTAATCCTGCAATTAAAGCTTCATATTCTGCTTCATTATTAGTGGCAGGGAATTCACACCTAATAGCCTGGGGTAATATGTCCCCTGTGGCGATTTTAGTAGTATACCCAATCCTATACCTCTAACATTAGATGCACCATCAATATATAATGTCCAGGATTCTGAGGTTTCTCCTAGTTGTTGGACTTCTAGGTCTACTTCATTTTGAATATCACTACTGAAATCAGCCACAAAGTCAGCTAGAGCCTGAGACTTTATGGCATTTCTAGGTTTATATACTAGATCATAGGCACTTAATTTTACCGACCATTTAGCCATTCTGCCTGACATCTTAGGTTTCCAAAGCACATTTTTAACAGGATAATTAGTTTTAACATGAATCCTATGTGTCTCAAAGTAATGTCTAAGCTTTTCGATGCCATAACCAGGGCCAATATCAATTTTTCTAAATGAGAATATCTAGTTTCAGCATCTAATAAACTTTTACTAACATAATAGACAGGATATTGCTGACCTTCATGATCCTTTACAAGAACAACAATTACTGCATTCCCTGATACTGCAAGATACAGGGATAATGGTTCACCATCCTCGGGCTTCATCAATAGAGGTGCAGTTGAAAGATACTTCTTCAAATCCTGCAAGGCTGCTTCATGCTTTTCTCCCCATTCGAATTTCTTATTCTTCTTCAGGATATCGTAGAATTCCTTGCATTTCTCTGAGGATCTTAATATAAATCTGTTCAACGCTGTTACTCGTCCCGTTAATCTTTGTACATCTTTCATGTTGGAAGGTGAATTGATATCCAAGATGGCTTTGATCTGTTCTGGGCTCGCTTCTATCCCTATTTTAGTCACCATATATCCTAAAAACTTTCCTACCCCCACTCCAAAATGGCACTTGGCAGGATTTAGCTTCATGTTATATTGATCCAAGATATCAAATGCTCCTTTAATATCCTGGAGGTGATCCTCAGCCTTCTTGGATTTCACTACCATGTCATCAATGTATACTTCCATGGTATCCCCCAGTTTGTCTTTAAACATCATGTTCACCAATCTTTGGTACGTTGCACCTACATTTTTCAAACCAAAAGGCATAGTAGTATAACAATAAATACCTGTTGGTGTCATGAAAGCAGTATCCTCCTGGTCTTAAGGTTCCATTTGGATCTACTGGAATCCTGAGGATGCATCCATAATCTTTCAACTTCCTCTTGAATAATTGTATTTCGTTCAGGAGCAAACTTCCTTCTCTTTTGCTGAACAGGCTTAAATGACCTGTCAATTCCAAGCTTGTGAGTGATAATATCTTTGGAAATACCTGTCATATCCTCATGCTTCCATGCAAATGTTGACATCCTGCATTTCAAAAAGTTAGTTAACTTATCCTCAATATCCTGAGGGATATTGGTTCCTACGAGTACCGAGATATATGGATTATCCTGATCCAGGATAATTTTCTTAACATCTTGCTCTGAAGCTTCCGCGATATCCTGGGCCCGTATCTTTAATTGCTATCCTGCTTTGGGCTTGGTTGAGGATTTCATCGAGGATGAATAACATTCCTTTGCCTCCTGTTGATCACTTTCCACCTTGACAACCCCCCAAGGGGTAGGGATCTTGATACACTGATGATAGGTTGATGGCACCGCTTTCATATCATGAAACCATGGCCTACCCAATATAATATTGTAGCAGGATAAGGAGTCCATGACACAGAAGCGTTGCATTTAGTTGACTCCTTCAACATATACTGGCAGCTTTATTTCTCCCACGGTATTCTTGGCCTCTCCACTAAACCCAACAAGTACAGTGGACTTTGAAGTGATATCCATCGGGGATACATTCATCCTCTTCAATGTTTCTAGTTGAATAATGATTAGCAACATATAAAGTTATTACCAAACCATCATGATGAGGATCTTGCACAGTATCCCTGTCATCACTATCACACATGATCACTTTATCAGTTGTGAGGGTTGTCATCCTGGTTGGCTTATCTCCCCTTTCTGCCTTAGCCTCCTTTGCATGTCTTTTTGCTGCGGAGTAGGAAGTTCCAAAAATGTCGGACCCCCCTGAAATAAAGTTAATTATCTTGGCATCCGCAGGAGGAGATACTGCTCGTTTAGGATCCTTCTTAGTATCCTGACCCTTATTTTTCTTTCTTCCCAGAAGATCCTTCAGATATCCTTTGCTCAGCAGATGGCTTATTTCTTTCCTCAGGGTAATGCAATCTTCCGTAACATGTCCAAAATCCTCATGGAAGGCACACCACTTGGACTTATCCTTCCAATTGGCTTTTTGTTGGTTCTTCTTAGGCCACCTTGCTTTGTCTCCCAAACCCTGCATGGCATACATTAGTTCAGGTATATTAACAGAAAAACAATATTCTGACAATTCAGGATACTACTCAGGATCCTCGTCTTCAACAGCATTCACTTTCTTGCTGTCATTCCTGCCATATGGTTTAGAACGATATGGCTTGTACGAGGATTCTGACTTCCTGTTGGTTGATTCGTAGGTTGAAGATGAATTCATCCTCTCTTGCATCTTTTTGTCATCCTCCAGTTGAATATATCTTAAAGCCCTGTTTCGAGCTTCATCCAGGTTCCTGCAAGGATTCATTACAAGATCCTGGTAAAATTGAGAATCTTTCTACAACCCCATCTTGAAAGCCTGCACAGCTGTTGCAACATCAAGATGCAGGATATCTAAGGATTCCCTGCTAAACTTGTTCACATAATCCCTTAAGGATTCCTGAGGCCCTTGTGTTATCCTGTAGGGATCACTGGTCAGTTTTTCAAAACTTCGACTGCAAGAAAATTGACTATTAAATAAATTAACTAAGTGAGCAAATGATGTAATTGAGTGAGGTGGAACGTTTAAGAGCCATTTTAAGGCTGATCCTGTTAAAGTAGAACCAAAACCCTTGCAGAGGCATGCTTCCTTGAGATCCGGAGGGATAGGGTTGATTTCCATCCTTTCCCTATACTAAGCAATATGCTCTTTAGGATCCGTGGTTCCGTCATAGAGCTTCATGTTGGGGGTTTAAAATCTTTTTGGGATTTCAGCATCACATATAGGATATGCAAATCAAGATATCTTGTGGCTATCCTCGGATACTTCTGGGATCGGCTGGACCACCCCAGGTACACTGGATATCATGTCCTTTAACTTCTGAAGCTCCCTGGAAAGTGCTGATGTCATACCTGCATCCTGCAAAGATCCAATACCATTAGTAGCAAGAGTATTAGTATTATTAGACACATTACTAGTTTGAGGATTCTGGCCATATCCTGAAGCATATCCTGAGCTTCTCACAGTTGACACCCTAACCGAAGAGGGTATCTCAGGAATATGACTTTGGGAATGGCTAGGCACAATATTGCCCCTGTTATCCTCAGTATATACTGCCGAACTGAAGTTCAAAGCTCTGGGCTGCAAGGGAGTGACAGTATCCTCAGCGGGCCTGCTTGAGCTGGATTTCAAGAGTTGTATCTCTCTCATCAGCATTTGGTTGGTCTCCTACTAGTGCTTCATCTGATCCTGTATACTACCAAACAGAGTTAGAATTTCATCATTAGAGGCCAAAATAGGAGCAGATCCCTGAACATTCTGAGTGGGGATAACATCCGGAGCCACATGAGTTTCAGTCCTGACTGGAAGATCCTGAGGCTATGAAGAGGCTTGCGTCCTCGGAGGAGGTGGTGGAAGCACCGAGCCAATTGTTGCAGAGGTTGTAGCAGATATGGTAGAAGAGCTCATGTTTGATCTTGAGGCCATTGAAAATAGTGTAGCAAAGAGTTTTGAAAACAAAAAACCAAGTAAGGATTTTAAGAAAGCTTTTAGTAGAAATAGCACCACTTGCCCCACAGTGGGCGCCAGATTGTTTTAGTCAAAAATTACCTAAGCAATTTAGTGATCAAATTAGTTAAGTGAGGTAGTGTGCTAAGAATGTGTATTGAAAATATCCTGATTTAGTTGTTTGCAAAAAATAGTTTTCAGGATATAGCTCAGGATATCGAGCTATATCTATAATCAAACAATGAGCAAAAAGTAAAGGGTGACACGAGATGTCCGAGGAAAGCCCTTGATCAATCTAGATCGCCGGCACAAAACCTCGGGAGCTGACAATCGCAGCTGCCTTGTTCTTCTTATTACTTCAAATGTCAGGATACAGTGCAGGATATAGACCAGATCGTTGCTAAGTGTTACAATGTTTTTTAGAAAGTGAGAGTTGCGAGAGAAAGTATGAGAGCTCGAGAATAGTGAGTGTGATGTCCTATTTGATCTGGTTTATCCGTATATTTATAGCTACAAAATGAAAACAAAATCTCCTATAATTAGGGGATGCCAGCAAATATTCCCTAGTTAACGTTGGAGACCAAGTAAAGCGGCCTCAACGTTCTTCTTCGAACAACTTGGACCGAGTCTTCAGGGGAAGAGGTCTTCATGAACGTTGCAAACTTGAGCTCGTACTCCTGCACACAATCCGTTAGTAATCCTCAGGATACAGTATCAGGATGTTACCAATATCCTGATTCAGCATCCTGATTATTGTTAGGGGAGGATTTTCTAATCCTAAGGATCACGGGTCTTCAAGTGCTACCAGGATCATGGATCCTCAATTCTGTTTGAATTAAGGATCCTCAGTAGGTGTTGCAGGATCAGGATTCAGGATCCTTATTGTTATCCTTATACTAACAATTGTCTACCTTGTACGTAAGCTTGTTTTGCAGGAGCAAAGGCATGGACCAAGTCTCGCCGAAATTCCTGGAGCATATTCCCTTAATATTCCGCACGTGTTTGACCATTATGGACGTTGTGGAGATCGTGGGGAGCTTGCATAATTGTCGGACAGTTTTTTATCTTAGTTGTTTCTAATTTAAAATGGGGATAACAAGCTTGAGTAGAACACTTAGCTATTATTAGCAAACACACACACTCTCGTAACAACACTCGAACAGCTCTCGGCAATCTACTTGGCGATTTCATACATTTTTGCACATTGCACACTAGTGATCCTTGTAACAAGCTTGTTATCATCCCGAGTTGTAAACTTCTTTTGTTTAATCTTAGTTGGTGATCGGTAGTTTCCATCACCCGAGGTTTTTTGTGCCGGAGATCAACTCTTGATCAAGGGCTTTTTCCTCGTATAAATCTCTGTGTCATTTGTTCATTACATTTCTAAGTGATCCTTAATATTGTTCATTGATTCAAGCATCACACCCCACAACAAAAGATTTGGTTGCATTATCTTTGCTTGATTTTTTACCAAAACAGTTTGGCGCCCACCGTGGGGCAATTGGTGCTTCGTTCTTGCGAAATTCTTGTTTTTGTGATCATTTCGGTTCATTACAACCAAGCAGATGGCTTCTTCAGTAAAGAGCACTTCAAGTTCAATGCGGGCAATGAGTTCTTCACAAGGTGTTCCTCCTTTGCCTCCACCACCTTTTGGATCCCAGAAGAATGCTGAAAATGCTGCGAAGAAACAAAGCCCTATTTTTCCAAAACCACCAACTTCTTCTGTTGTCACTAATCCTACTAATAGTGATATTTTTTCTTTGATTTTGCAGATGAAGGATCGCATACAAGAGCAGGACAAAACCAATGAAAGGATCCTCTGGGAGATTGGTGATATCAAGAAACAGAAGAAATCAGTGGAGGATCACTCTCCTCTGATACCAAGGTCATTGGATTTCGATACTCCAGCTGTAACCGCCTTGCAAACTGCAGCTCCGGACATCCAGTATCAGAGTGGACCATTGGGAAGGCGTTATGGAACATCAACTATGAGTCAAGCCTTAGGGTCTCACTTCCAGCCTCAAGGATCCTGTTTTCAGTCTTCAGGACCCTCCTTCCAGCATCAGGGATCCTTCGTCAGCTCAGGAGGATATTTGGGAATGCACACAGTCCAAGGATCCTCCATGGTTCCAGGATCCTCTCAGGTTCAAGGATCATCTCAGCCCCAAGGATCCTTTCAGGATCAAGGATCCTCTCAGCGTCAAGGATCCAACATCCTCCTTCCAGCATCAGGGATCCTTCGTCAGCTCAGGAGGATATTTGGGAATGCATTAGGTCCAAGGATCCTCCATGGTTCCAGGATCCTCTCAGGTCCAAGGATCCTCCATGGTTCCAGGATCCTCTCAGGTTCAAGGATCATCTCAGCCCCAAGGATCCTTTCAGGATCAAGGATCCTCTCAGCGTCAAGGATCCAACATCTTTCAGGATCAAGGATTCTTAAGAAATATGCAGCCTCCAAGTTCGGATGTTCATCAAGCAGACTTCATACCAATGCAGACCATTGCTTCCTTTGGTCCTTCGATCATACCAGAATCCCGTCAATATGGATTCACATCTGCAATTCCAAACTTGAATCCCATGGGAGGTAACACTTTTAATAATTCTTATAACACTAACCATGGCTCTATTCAGGATACAGGTATCAATCAGGCTATGGCTAGGGAGTTACAGAAGCTTAAGGATATGATATCCAGCGTACTAGGAGTGGTTAAACCCATTCCTGAAATTGCAGATGGTAGCCATAGGATATCTCGTTTTGCACCACCTATTTGTGATGTTGAGATACCCAAAAGGTTCCAGATACCAACTATGAAGCTATATGATGGTTCAACGGATCCAGAGGAGCATGTAGCTCAATACAGGGAGAGGATGGAGATCAATCCAATTCCTGAGAGGCTAAAGGAAGCATGTCTATGCAAGGGTTTTGGATCCACACTCACAGGATCAGCTCTTAAATGGCTGCTAATTCTTCCCCCTTACTCTATTACTTCATTTGCTAATCTAGTTAATCTGTTTAATAGTCAATTCTCTTTTAGTAGAAAATTTGAACGATTAACTAGTGACCTATATAGGGTAACACAAGGTCAAAATGAGTCACTTAGAGATTACAAGTTTAGTAAAGAATCCTTAGATATCCCTAATCTGGATATAGCCACGGCTGTGGAAGCCTTTAAAATGGGTTTGGTTAGGGATTCATTATTCTATGATGATCTTGTTATGACCCCATGCAGGAATCTTGATGAAGTAAGAACCAGGGCCCTTAGGTTCATCCGTCTAGAGGATGGCAAAAGGATTCAGGAGAGATTAGCAGGATCCTCAAAGCAGGAAATGCAAGGATCCTACTTCAAGAATAACAAGTTTAAATCCTACAACAAGTCTGACAACCAGAACGTGCATGCAGTAGAGCAGGAAGAGGATGATGAGGATTATCCTCCCATTTCTGAATACTGTTTTTCTGTTGATAACAATGAACTAATTCTTGCAATGCAGAATCTAGGTGAGAAAGCAAGATGGCCAAGGAAAAATGATAAACCAGCTGCTACAAAAGACAAATCCAAATGGTGTGCATATCACGAGGATTTTGGGCATCTCACTGAAGAGTGTATTGTACTTAGAAAAGAAATTGGTTACTTGTTAAGTAAGGGGCACTTGAAAGAGCTTTTGGGAAGAAAGAAGTCAAGGATTCAGGATCCTGAAAGGATCCCAGAAAAGGCTCCTGCTCCTCCAGCAGATGCACAAGTTATAAACTTTATATCCAGTGGATCAGACATTTGTGGCACTTCCTTTTCAGCAGCCAAAAGACATGCCAAGGAAACCAAGATGGATAATGGAGATAGACCCATCCGGACCTCCACTGTCACCAAGGATAAGATTATAACTTTTGATGAGGATGATCGTGTTGATGTTCAGGATCCTCATCATGATGGTCTTGTTATTACTCTGTTTATTTCTAACCATTTTATTCGCAGGATCCTGATAGATGGAGGAAGCTCAGTAAACATCATTCAGCTTGATGTCCTCAAGAAGATGAACATCCCTGAATCAGACATTGTCCCAAGATCCTCAGTACTTGTGGGATTCAGTGGAGAGACCAAGAATACATTGGGGGACATCAAACTCCCCATCTATATTGAAGGACTCCATTCTTATCAAAAATTTTGTGTTATAGATTGCTTATCTTGTTGTAATGTTATCCTTGGCAGGCCATGGATACATGACATGAAGGCAGTCCCATCTACTTATCATCAATGTGTAAAGCTTCCTAGTCCGTGGGGAGTGGTGAAAATTGAGAGTGATCAACAAGAAGCTAAGAATTGTTACACGTCATCAATGAAGCCAGCCTCAAGACCAAGGGAGCAATAGCAACTAAAGTATCCTCCAAGAGATGTCTTGGAGGCAAGAGAACAGGATGTGAAAGAAATCCTTATGGATCCCCATGATCCTGAATCCATCGTCTTCATAGGATCAGGGATCCTCAGCAACATTGAACAAGAACTAGTATCCTTCCTTAAGAGGAGGAAAACTACCTTTGCCTGGAAGCATGAGGACATGACAGGTATATCTAAAGATATAATTACTCATAAACTTGGCATTGACATGTCATTCAAGCCAATTCATCAAAAAAGGAGGAAGTTTGCACCTGAAAGGAATGCCATTATCCAGGAAGAAGTAGATAAACTACTTCGGGCAGGTATGATAAGAGAGGTTAAGTATCCAAGGTGGTTAGCCAATGTGGTTGTTGTTCAAAAGAAAAATGGAAAGTGGAGGGTATGTGTCAATTTTACTGATTTAAACAAGGCATGCCCCAAGGATCCTTTCCCATTACCCCACATTGACTCCATGGTGGATGCTACAGCGGGTCATGAATTGTTAACTTTTATGGATGCTTCATCTGGATTTCAACAAATTCAGATGTAACCATCTGATCAAGAGGATACAGCCTTTATGACCCCAACTGGTATATATTGTTATATTGCTATGCCATTTGGACTAAGGAATGCAGGTGCTACTTATCAAAGGCTAGTCAATATGATGTTCAAGGAACAAATTGGACACACTAGGGAGGTCTATATAGATGACATGGTGGTTAAATCCAAGAAAGCTGAGGATCACCTTAGATACTTGGAGGAAGCATTCAATATCCTTGATAAATTTAATATGAAACTAAATAATTCCAAGTGTCACTTTGGTGTTAAAGCAGGTAAATTCCTAGGCTATATGGTGACAAAAAGAGGCATTGAAGCAAGTCCAGAGCAAATCAAGGCTATTGTGAATATCAAATCTCCTGCCAATGCTAAGGATGTGCAAAGATTGACAGGCAGGATAGCAGCCTTGAACAGGTTCATATCCAAATCCTCAGAAAAATGCAAGGAATTCTATGACATTTTGAGGAAGAACAAGAAATTTGAATGGACTGAAAAGCATGAAAATGCTCTCAAAGCTCTTAAGGATTACCTATCCTCAGCCCCTGCCTTGATGAAACCAGAAAAATGGGATGTATTATCCTTGTATTTGGCGGTATCCTCTAAAGCAGTAAGTGCGATCCTTGTTAAGGATCATGAAGGTACACAACATCCTGTTTATTACGTAAGTAAGAGTTTGCTTGATGCTGAATCCAGGTATTCACATTTAGAAAAACTTATCATTGCATTAATTATGGCATCTACTAAATTAAGACATTATTTTGAAACTCATGCCATTATTGTTAAGACCAATTTTCCAATTAAGAATGTTCTCAGGAAACCTGAAATGTCAGGAAGGATGGCTAAGTGGGTAGTGAAGCTTAGTGCATATGATATAAGATATGAACCAAGGACTGCCATTAAATCCCAAGCCTTAGCTGACTTTGTGGCAGATTTCAGTAGTGACTTGCAAAGGGAAGCTGAATTAGAAGTCCAACAGCTTGAAGAAACTATGGATCCTTGGATACTCTTCACTGATGGAGCTTCTAATGTCAAAAGAACAGGACTTGGAATGCTACTAAAATCGCCACAGGGGGACATAATACCCCACTCCATAGCTTGTGAGTTTCAAACTACTAATAATGAGACTGAATATGAAGCCTTGATAGCTGGTTTGCAAATTGCTAAGCATATGAGGATCAGGTATCTTGAGGTACATGTGGATTCATTGTTAATTACTAATCACTTTAATGGATCCTATGATGTTAAAGGTGAAAAGCTAATCAAATATTTAGAGATAGTCAAAGAATTGGCACTCTCTTTTGTTTCCTTTAGTTTGACACAGGTACCAAGGGAAGAGAATGCAGAGGCTGATGCATTAGCCAATCTAGGATCATCCTTGAAGATTCCAGATGATATCAGGATCCCTATTATCCACATCCTAACCCCTGCTATCGAGGATCATGTAGCCATGGAGATAGGAGAGGATTCTGCAATCATCCCTAGTGATGATACACAATCTCATTCAGGATCATGGATCCTTCCAATCATGAGATACATACAACATGGAGAGATTCCTACAGGAGAGAACCCCAAGGCTTTCAAAATCAAGGTATCTCAATTCACAATATTGAATAACATGTTATATAAACGATCTCTTGCAGGTCCATATCTAAGGTGCATTGAGGATCCTGAAATCCAAGAAGTCCTAAAGGATTTCCATGAAGGAGATTGTGGAAACCACAATGGGGGCAGGGCATTGTTCTCAAGGATCCTGAGGACAGGATACTATTGGCCTACTATGAAGAAGGATGCTGTGGAATATGCCAAGAAGTGTGATCCTTGTCAGAGACATAGTAATATCCTTCACCAACCAGCAGAGCTTTTGCATCCTATATCCTCTTCTTGGCCATTTATGAGATGGGGAATGGATATAGTTGGTAAGCTTCCTAAGGCACCTGGTGGAAAAGTATTCATGCTTGCTATGACTGATTACTTCTCCAAGTGGATAGAGGCTGAATCCTTTGCTCAAGTCAGAGAAAAGGAAGTGATATCCTTTATTAAAAGAAACATTAATACTAGATTTGGTATTCCTTCTGAAATTGTTTGTGATAATGGATCCCAATTTATTGGGAATAGAACTACTAACTTTTGTGACAGCTAGGGGATTAAGATGATAACATCAACACCAGTCCACCCACAAGCTAATGGCCAGGCAGAATCATCCAACAAGATCATCATCAACAATTTGAAGAAAAAGCTTGGATACAAGAAAGGAAAATGGGCAGAAGAACTACCTTATGTGTTATGGGCTGACAGAACAACTCCCAAGAACGCTACTGGTCAAACTCCATTTTCTTTGGTATTTGGAGCAGAATCAGTGATCCCTACAGAAATGGTGGTTCCTACTGCAAGAACAAGCAACCGTGATCTTGAAGGAAATGCTGAAGACTTGGTTCAAGATTTGGATACTATAGAAGAACTCAGAGATTTAGCAAGGATAAGGATAGCTAGTTATCAACAAAGGATGGCGGGAGCCTACAACAAGAATGTCAGGATCCGGAAGTTCCAAGTTGGTTATATGGTATTAAGGAAAGCATTCCAGATTACCACAAATCCTGCTGATGGAAAATTGGCACCAAAGTGGGAAGGCCCCTACCTGATTGAAGCTAAAGCAGGAAAGGGGGCATATCGATTGCTAACAATGGAAGGTGATTTGCTACCAAGAGCTTGGAATGCTGTCCACTTGAAGAAATACTTCATGTAATAGGGATCCATGATCCTTAGCTATTTTCATAACAAGTACCCTTGAAGGATCCTTGGAAGATAGGTGATCCTCATCCTGGTAATGATCTAATTTCAATCTATTTCATTCTTTAATTATCCTATATATAAGGATAAGGATCCTGGATCCTTTATCCTCCTTTCACTTGATTCTGAGTTTTGCAGAAGGTTTAGGTATCTTTAACAAAGGATTATGTATCCACAGAAGTATCCAGTTATTTGGGCTTGACCCCAGTTATTTGAGCTTGACCCCAGTTATTTGGGCTAGTCCCCAGTTTTTGGGCCTGTCCCCAGTATCGCCAGCAGCGCACGATGATCCTGGTACAGTTCATGGCAGTGGGACCAGTACTCGCTTTAGGGGCTGACAATTTCATTGTACTGGCTGTATCCGAGATCCTACGTATAATGGTAGATGTACCATACATCCGTTCCTAAGGTTTCTAACGTTTTCACGTTAGCTAAGGTTTTGGCATTTTCATGTCACTAAGTTTGGATAGTCGCCAGTGAGGGCCATACTCCAGTTTACACAAGATCCTTTGGTCTTGTCCCCAGTTATCCTTTGGGCTTGTCCCCAGTTATCCTTTGGGCTTGTCCCCAGAATTGTTGGGCTTGTCCCTAGTTACTAACTTTTCTCTTATATTGGCTTAGTCCCAAGTTATATTCTATTTCAGGTTTTTGAGGCTAAACGACCAAGGATCCTTGATCCTTACCTTCTACTAAGGTTTGTCTTTTGGTTATCCTAATTATAAATATTAAAGGGTTAGGATCCTAACTTGGATTCTCAGGTATGATCCTTGTTCACTTTTATTTTATTCATTATTTATATAAGTGACCCTTATCCTTTGACAGCAGAATTAACGATCCTTAAATTGCATAACTTTTCTGAATTTACCGACTATAGGATATTTGATCCTTGATCATATCCTAAAACCTTTAAACATGATTTATTAAATCTTTATTCTTTACTTACAAGTTTAGAGAAAGTGGATAACTACAATAGAAAAATAAAAAATTCACAAGGATAATAACACGGGAAATAGCCAAAAAGTTAGAGGTTTTATTTATTCATAGTTAAACCCTTCAAAGGTTGTCAAAATCACCTACCCCAAGCATCTACCAGCAATACGTGGCCCGTCCGCTGGGGTAGGTAAAGGGTGTCCATTGTTAATAGGTCTTTGAAGTGCAGGAAATAAAAGATGGCAGGATAACAAGTGGTTTCATCCCCCAAACAGAGGATCCCTCCACCACCTATTATCCTACCTATTGTCTAAGGATCCTTGATCCATAATCCTAAAAACTATTATTCAAAGTACAACCCAACATCGTTTAAAACATCATAACCAAAAAACCACTACCAAATCCTAAAAAAATAGGCTCCGGCCGCGTCTAGAAATGTCCATCATCGCCCATTTCAGCAGCTCACTCCTTGGCTGCATCACCACCAGCATCATCACCACCAGCTTGATCCTTCCCGCTGCCACTTGCCTCGATCGCCAAGACCTCGGTAGCCTCCTCCTCATCCTCGAGCTCAGCTAACTTTGCCTTCCAGCCCTCCTTGTCCCAAGTGGTCCTGTCGAAGTTAGGATCCTCAGCCTCCTGAGCCATTTGCAGCTTGATCTTATACATTGTGATGGTAGCAGAGACTTTAGCATCTTCCAGCAGGTCGTGCTTCTCGTGATTAGCATTTATCTGGGCCATGACCACCTGCTGCTTTGCTAGAGCAAGGTCCTTCTCAAGACGAGAGATAGTCTCATCCTTAGCCAGGAAGAATTTTTGATACTCCAGATGCTTTTGCTCCGCCTCCTCAACATAAGCATCAAACAGCATTTCGACCTCAGCAAATTTCTGCAAAAAGTCAAGGTAAAGTTCAGGATTACGTGATCCTCAAGTGGGCAGGATAATCAAGCATAGTCAGTGATCCTTACATCAACAAAGTATTCTTGGAACTGGTGGCGGATAAGAGGCAAGCCTTCAAGATTGTCAGCTTCGGTGGCCTTCCTTTTCTTTCACCCCTTGGAGGTGGTAGGCTTGGGGACTGTGGCACTTGGGCTAGCAGCAGTCTTCTTCTTCCCAGACCTGGGAGCAACAGCAGTAAGATCGGTGACACTGAAGCGGGTGGCAGACCTTGAGGATTTTCCAGCACCTATCAATCCAAAACAACAGATAAGTATTCTTGTTTTATTTGTATTTCAACATTTAACCATATGTAAACTTGGATACTTACTTGACATTGTAACTGAGCCTGAGGATATTTCTTGAGAATCCTTGGTGTTTGCTTGAAATGTTCTTACTGCAGGATCAAGATTCCGGAAGGCGTTGATCCTCTCTTTAGTTGCTGGTGATGTAATGATATGTGAAACAGAGATAGATGCACAAAATAAACAAGAAGATGTTAGTGATCCTCAACAGAAACAGGGATATCCTATGATCCTTCTATAAGGATCCTCTATCATACCATGAATGGCCCATTTTCTGGGGAGATCCTTCCCATCAGGGATAGAATCCCTCCTGATGAAGAAAAAACGTTTCTTCCACTTAGTATCGTTTTTGGTTGTCTTGAGGATTGGGTGTTCTTCACCGGGCTTGTGTTTGAATAGAAAGCGGTGTGAACCATGGCTCACAAGGTTGTATAGTTCAGATAACTCCGACATTCCCAACTCAATATCCTCCTGCTCAATGATCCTCTCAAGGGTAAATAGAACCCTCCACATCATTGGCATAGCTTGGATATAGGATATGCCGGTAAGGGAGAAGAAAGATTGGGTAAAAGCGGGAAAAGGGTAGGAGTATCCTATTGAGAATGGGGTGACTGGAAATGCAACCCAAGTTTCAGAGATAAAATCACTCCGGACAGTAGGGTCAAAGGGTTTGAAAACAGTGCTCGCTGGAAAGCAATGACGAATCCTGTCGATCTCAGGATCAGTAAAGCAGCAACGTTCCTTCGGAGAGTCTTCGATGATCCCTTGGCTTTTTAAGGGACTATCTTTTCGATGATCCTTAGCAGGGGATGATCTTAGCTTCATTGTGATTCGGAGATTTTGAGAAAGAAGAAGAACAGAGCAAGAAAGTGAAAAGAGAAAGGGGAGAGAAGTACCTGCTTGACCTTCGAATGAGGATTTAAAGGATGTAACGCACGAATTTAAGTGCCTCTAGACCCTTATCTCTAACTTGAATTTATAATCATGATTTTGCAGGGATGTCGCTTCAAGTGACGTAGGATCTGTTTTGGTCAAAAAAAATCTGTTGAGGATAATGCAACCAAACTCTTTGTTACGGGGAATGATGCTTTAAATGTGGAACAATGATAAGGATCACTTCAATGTAAATTGCACAAACGACACAAGGATTTATACGGGGAAAAAGCCCTTGATCAAGAGTTGATCTCCGGCACAAAAAACCCCGGGTGATGGAAACTACCGATCACCAAGCTTAAATAAATCAATTAATGTTTACAACTTCGGATAGTAACGAGCCAGGTACAAGGATCACTAGTGTGAAATGTGTAAAAGTGAGTGAAAATTGTTAAGTGTTTGCCGAGAGCTTCAAGAGTGCAATTGTACGAGAGTGTGTGTAGCTGAAAATGGCTAAGTGTTCTAATTCTAGCTCGTCACCCCTTTAAAAATAGAAGTTAATTAAACTACCAAACTATCCGACTTTTGTGCCAAGCTCCCACGTTCTCCACAACGTCCATTTCCAGTCAAACGTGTGCGAAATACCCGTGGAATATTCCATAGTAACGTTGCCAAGACCAAGTCAAGCTTGTTACTCCTGCAAAATAATGCGACACATAAACAAACAATCGTCAGTATGAGGATCCTTAAGGTGATCCATGATCCTGATCCTAAAGCTCTTCTGAGGATCACTATCTGTCACAGAAGTAAGGATCATTAATTAGGATAACAAGTAAGGATCACTAATTGTTAAAAAATCCCCCCCTAACAATTGCCCCCAAAATATAAGGAGTGATATGTAAAATGAGCGAATTATATTTTCTTGATCTTATCCGCAACTAACTATCGTAAATATAACCGTTATTGTAGAACTATCCGTTGCAACCATGACGTCACAGAAGTGACAACCCTGCAAATCATGATTATAAATAGGAGATAGAGATATGATCGATTGCATTTAAATTTCAGAGATACTCCCTTTATAACTGCATCCGAAGATAAACATGTATCCTCTCTTCATCTTCTTCCTTCTTTTGCTCTGTTTTCCGTCTCTTCCCATTTTTCTATCAAAGATGTTGCTCCGGAACTCCCCATCTAAGGATCACCCGAAAAACAGCCCACCGAAAAGCCAGGGGATCATCGAAGATTCCATAAAAGAACGCTGTTGTTTCAACGATGCACAGATTGATAGGATCCGCCACTGCTTCCCGGCGAACACCGAGTTTAGACCTTTTGATCCCAATGCCCTGAGTGATCATATTTCCGACAACTGGGTTGCATTTCCTGTCACTCCGTTCACCATAGGCTATACATATCCTTTTCCAGCCTTCACCCAATCTTTCTTTTCCCTAACCGGCATCTCTTATATCCAAGCCATGCCGATGATATGGAGGGTTTTGTATACCCTTGAAAGGATCATCGAGCAGGAAGGGATAGACCTAGGAATGTCAGAGCTGGGAGAACTGTATGGTCTTACTACCTTTGGTTCTCATCGTTATTTGTTTAAACGTAAACCTGGTGAGGAACACCCGATCTTCAAAGCTACCAAGAATGATGCTAACTGGAAGCGGCGTTTCTTTTTCGTCAAGAGAGATTCTATTGATGATGGAAAGGATCTACCCAAGAAATGGGCTACCCATGGTAGGGTGGAGGATCCTGAGAAGGATCACCAGAGAACTATCTTTTGATATAAGGATCACTTATATATTTTTGCTTTCTTGTTATGCAGCTATCACCGTCTCACACCTCAGACTGTCTCCTGCTGCCAAAGAGAGACTCATCGCTTTCAAGAAACTTGATCCTGAAACAAGAACTTTCAAGACAACAACCCAAGACTCTCAGGAGGTATCCTCAGGCTCTGTCACGATGTCAAGTAAGTATCTTTGTTTAAAATTTAAATAAATAGTGAAATATAAATGAAGTAAAGATACTTATCTTGTTTTGGTTGTGTAGGTGCTGGAAAATCCACCAAGCCTGCTTCTCAATTCGACACGGCTGACCTTGATACTATTAGACCCAGGAAGAAGAGGTCCACCACCAGTCCTAGCATCTCCATTCCCAAGGCACCCACTAAAGGAAGGGGTGGCAAGAAGAGAAAGGCCTCCGAGGCTGAGGATCTGCAGGGTCTGCCTCTGATCCGTCACCAATTCCTCGAATATTTCAATGATGTAAGGATCACTGTATCTGCCTGTATATCCTGCTGTCATATCCTGCTGACATATCCTGCTGATTTGAGGATCACTTGGTCCTGACCTTATCTTTTATCCCCTTTGCAGAAATTCGCTGAGATTGAGGACTATGTGGGAAGCGTCGAGGAGCAGGACAAGAAGATTGCTGACCTCCAACAGGTTGCTGTGCTTAAGGACCTCAAAATTGCTAATCTTCAGAAGGAACTCCAAGATGCCAAGACTAAGACGGCTAAACTTCTGATCGACCTTGACTATGAAAAGCATGATCTCATAGAAGGTGCAAAGGTCTCTGCTGCCATCACAATGTATCAGACAAAACTGAAGATGGCCCAAGAAGCTCAAGATCCTAACTTCGATAGAAGCAGCTGGGATGTTGAGGGCTGGAAAGCAAGGTTAGTTGATCTTGAAGATGATGAAGAGGCTGAGGAAGTTTTGGCGATTGAGGCTGGAGGCAAGGGTGAAGGTGGTGAAACAAGTGGAGCTGGAGGTGGTGATGCAGGGAAGGTTTAGGATGCATGATTGGGCGATGATGGAAACTTCTAGACATAGCCGGAGCCCAATTTTTTAGTTTGATGGTTGTTTTGTTGAACAATTTGATGGTTTGTACTGAACAATAGTTTTTAGGATTAAGGATCATGTATGATCCTTTGGACAATAGGCAGGATTGCAAATGGTGGAGGGATCCTCTGTTTGGGGGATGAAGCCATTGTGATCCTGCCGCCTTTATATTCCTGCACTACTTTTGAACCTATTATCACGGACACCCTTTACCTACCCCAGCGGACGGGCCACGTATTGCTGGTAGATGCTCGGGGTAGGTAATTTTGACAACCTTTTAAGGGCTAGTCTTTTTGTTAATAAATAAAATCTTAATCTTTTGTCGCTTATCTTGTATTGTTATCCTTTTTGATTCTTTAACCCTCAATTGTTTTGATGTACACTTATTGAATAAGCAATTTTGAATAAGTCAGATTGAAAACATTTAGGACATGACCCATGATCAAATATCCTATAGTTAAAGAATCTCAAAAGGTAATATATTTCAAGGATCACAAGTTTAGTTGTCAAATTTTAAGGGTTATTCAAATAAACAATGAATAGAATTAAAAATAGTTAAGGATCATACCTGAGGATCCAAGTTAGGATCCTAACCATAATCAGGATAACTATAAGATAAACCTTAGAGAGAAGTAAGGATCAAGGATCCCTAGTTGCTTATCTTCAAGGACCTGAAAATAGAGCATAACTTGGGACTAAGCCAATATAAGATAAGAGTTAGCAACTGGGGACAAGCCTAAGGATAACTGGGGACAAGCCCATATAAACGGATGTAAATTGGAGTATGGCCCTCACTGGCGACTATCCAAACTTGAGCGACATGAAAATGCCGAAACCTTAGCTAACGTGAAAATGTTAGAAACCTTAGGGACGGATGTATGGTACGTCTACCATTGTACGTAGGATCCTAGGTATAGCCAGTACAATGGAATTATCAGCCCCTAAAGCGAGTACTGGTCCCACTGCCTTGAACTATACCAGGATCATCATGCGCTACAGGCGGAACTGGGGTCAAGCCTAAACAACTGGGGTTAAACCCAAGGAACGGATTGCTTCTGCAGATAACCAATATTTTGCTAAGGATACCTGAACTTTCAACACTTAAAACCACGTGAGAGATGGATAAAGGACACATGATCCTTATCCTTATATGCGAAAATAAAGAAATGAAATAGTTCAAGATTAGGATATTACCAAAGTAAGGATCACCGATACTTTAAGGATCCTTCAAGGATACCCCTAACGTGAGGATCATCTGTGCCATGAGGATCCTGCTCACATGAAATATTTCTTCAAGTGGACAGCATTCCAAGCTCTTGGTAGCAAATCACCTTCCATGGTTAGCAATCCATATGCCCCCTTTCCTGCTTCAGCTTCAATCAAATAAGGGCCTTCCCATTTTGGAGCCAATTTTCCATCAGCAGGATTGGTGGTATTCTGAAATGCTTTCCTTAATACCATATCTCCAACTTGAAACTTCCTGATCCTGACATTTTTGTTGTAAGTACCAGCCATTCTTTGTTGATAACTGGCCATCCTTATCCTAGCCAGATCCCTGATTTCTTCAACAGTATCCAGGTCTTGAACCAAGTTCTCATCATTTTCCTCAGGATCACGGGTACTTGTTCTAGCAGTTGGAATCACCATTTCTGTTGGGATCACTGATTCTGCCCCAAATACCAAAGAGAATGGCGTTTGACCAGTAGCATTCTTAGGGGTTGTCCTATCAGCCCAAAGCACATAAGGTAGTTCTTCTGCCCATTTCCCTTTCTTGGATCCAAGCTTCTTCTTTAAATTGTTGATGATGATCTTGTTGGATGATTCTGCTTGACCATTAGCTTGTGGGTGGACTGGTGTTGATGTTATCATCTTAATCCCCCAGCTGTCACAAAAGTTAGTGGTTCTGCCCCCAATGAATTGGGAACCATTATCACATATAATTTCAGAAGGAATACCAAATCTAGTTATAATATTTCTTTTAATGAAGGATATAACTTCCTTTTCTCTGACTTGGGCAAAAGCTTCAGCCTTTATCCACTTGGAGAAGTAATCAGTCATAGCTAGCATGAATACTTTTCCACCAGGTGCCTTAGGGAGCTTACCAACTATATCCATACCCCATCTCATAAATGGCCAAGAGGAGGATATAGGATGCAATAATTCAGCTGGTTGATGAAGGATATTGCTGTGTCTCTGACAAGGATCACATCTCTTAGCATACTCCACAGCATCTCTTTTCATGGTTGGCCAGTAGTATCCTGTCCTCAGGATCCTTGAGAATAATGCCCTGCCCCCAGTGTGGTTTCCACAATCTCCTTCATGGAAGTCTTTTAAAACTTCTTGGATTTCAGGATCCTCAATGCATCTCAAGTATGGTCCTGCAAGAGATCGTTTATACAACATATTATTTAAAATTATGAATTGAGATACCTTAATTTTGAAAGCCCTAGGGTTTTCCCCTGTAGGAATCTCTCCATGTTGTAAGTATCTCATGATTGGTGAGATCCATGATCCTGATCCTGAATGGGATTGAGTATCCTCACTAGGGATAATTGCAGAATTATTTCCTATCTCCATAGCCACATGATCCTCGATAGCCGGGGTTAGGATATGGATAATAGGGATCTTGATATCCTCCGGGATCTTCAAGGATGATCCTAAGTTGGCCAATGCATCAGCTTCTGTATTTTCTTCCCTTGGTACCTGTGTCAAACTAAAGGAAACAAAGGAGAGTGCCAATTCTTTGACTATCTCTAAATATTTGGTTAGCCTTTCACCTTTAACAGCATAGGATCCATTAAAGTGGTTTGTAATTAACAATGAATCTACATGTACCTCAAGATACCTGATCCCCATATGCTTAGCAATTTGCAAACCCGCAATTAAGGCTTCATATTCAGCCTCATTGTTAGTGGTTTGGAACTCACAAGCTATAGAGTGGGGTATTATGTCCCCCTGTGGCGATTTTAGTAGTATTCCAAGCCCTCTGCCTTTGACATTTGAGGATCCATCAGTATAGAGTATCCAAGGATCGTTGGTCTCCTCTAGCTGCTGGACTTCTAACTCAGCTTCTTTTTGTAAATCACTACTGAAATCAGCCACAAAGTCAGCTAATGCTTGGGATTTGATGGCTGTCCTAGGCTCATATCTTATATCATAGGCACTAAGCTTCACTGCCACTTAGCCATCCTTCCTGACATCTCTGGTTTCCTGAGGACATTCTTCATGATCCTTAACAAGGACCGCACTTACTGCTTTTGAGGAAGGATATGAGGTCTTCCTTCATATCGCCGAGGATCCCTGATCCGATATAGATTTTGGATTCAGGATCATGAGGATCCATGAGGATTTCTACCACATCCTACTCTCTTGCCTCCAAGACATCCCTTGGAGGATACTTTGATTGCTATTGCTCCCTTGACTTTGAGGCTGGTTTCATCGATGAAGTATAGCAATTCTTTGCCTCCTGCTGATCACTATCAATCTTGACTATTCCCCAAGGACTAGGGAGCTTCACACATTGATGGTAAGTAGATGGGACTGCTTTCATATCGTGTATCCAGGGCCTGCCAAGGATAACATTACAACAAGATAAACAGTCAATAACACAAAATTTTTGATAAGAGTGTAGGCCTTCGATGTATATTGGGAGCTTAATGTCCCCCAGGGTATTCTTAGTTTCGCCACTAAATCCCACGAGCACGGAGGATCTTGGTATGATATCTTATTCAGGAATACCCATCTTCTTTAGAACATCAAGCTGGATAATGTTCACTGAGCTTCCTCCGTCTATAAGGATCATGCGGACAAAATGGTTAGAAATGAAAAGAGTAATAACTAAACCATCGTGGTGAGGATCCTGGATATCAACACGACCATCCTCATCAAAGGTTATGACTTTTCCTTCGGAGACACTTGATGTTCGAACGGGTCTTTCTCCACTGTCCATTTTAGTTTCCTTTGCATGCCTTTTAGCTGCTGAGAAGGATGTGCCACAAATGTCCGATCCTCCAGAAATAAAGTTTATTACTTGTGCATCTGCTGGAGGGGCCGGAGCTTTCTCAGGGATCCTTTCAGGATCCTGAGTCCTTGACTTTTTTCTACCCAACAGTTCTTTTAGATGCCCCTTGCTTAACAAGTATCCAATTTCCTTTCTTAGTGCAATGCATTCTTCTGTGAGATGCCCAAAATCTTCATGGTATGCACACCACTTTGATTTATCTTTGGTTGCAGCTGGTCTGTCATTTTTTCTGGGCCATCTGGCTTTATCACCTAGATTCTGCATCGCAAGGATTAGTTCATTGTTATCAACAGAAAAACAATATTCAGAGATTGGAGGATAATCCTCATCATCCTCTTCTTGATCAACAGCATGCACGTTCTGGTTATCAGATCTGTTATAGGATCTGAACTTGTTGTTCCTGAATGAGGATCCTTGCTTATCTTGCTTTGAGGATCCTGCTAACCTCTCCTGGATCCTTTTGTCATCCTCTAGCCGGATGAACCTAAGTGCCCGGGTTCTTACCTCATCTAGGTTCCTGCATGGTGTCATAACAAGATCATCATAGAACAATGAATCCCTAAGCAATCCCATTTTGAAGGCCTCAACAGCCGTGGCTATATCCAAGTTGGGAATGTCTAAGGATTCTTTACTGAATTTGGTAATGTAATCCCTTAATGATTCATTATGACCCTGGGTTATCCTATATAGATCACTAGTTAATCGTTCAAATTTTCTACTACAAGAAAATTGATTATTAAATAAGTTAACTAGATTAGCAAATGAAGTAATAGAGTAGGGGGAAGACTTAGCAGCCATTTGAGAGCTGATCCAGTAAGAGTGGATCCAAATCCTTTGCACAGGCATGCTTCCTTTAACCTTTCTGGGATTGGATTGATCTCCATCTTCTCCCTGTATTGTGCTATATGTTCTTCAGGATCCGTCGAACCATCATACAGCTTCATGGTTGGCACATGGAACCTCTTGGGTATCTCAGCATCACAGATTGGTGGTGCAAAATGAGATATCCTGTGGCTCCCATCTGCAATCTCTGGGATAGGTTTGACCACTCCTGGAACACTTGATATCATATCCTTCAACTTTTGCAACTCTCTGGCCATGGCATGGTTGATACCTGGATCCTGCATAAGGCCATGGTTAGTAGTATAAGAATTATTAAAAGTGTTACCTCCCATTGGATTCAAATTAGGAAGAATGGATGTTAATCCATATTGTTGGGGCTCTGGAATGATCGAAGGACCAGTAGAAGCATTGGTCTGCATTGGAATAAAATCTCCCTGATGGACATCTGAATTTCCTGTTTGCAAACTCCTCAAGGATCCTGGCATCTGGAAGGATCCCTAAAACTGGGACGATCCTGGAACAAAGGAGGATCCTTGAACCTGGAATGATCCTGGAACAAAGGAGGATCCTTGAACCTGGGGTGATCCTGGAACAATGGAGGATCCTTGAACCTGGGATGATCCTGGAACAATGGAGGATCCTTGAACCTGGGATGATCCTGGAACAAAGGAGGATCCTTGAACCTGGGATGATCCTGGAACATAGGAGGATCCTTGAATCTGCTGCGCTCCTGAGTATCCTCCTGAATTCGTGAGGGATCCCATATGCTGAGGATAGGATCCCGCTGGCTGGAAATATGAACCTGATGCATGGGTCACTGTTGTTGTTCCGTAGTGCACTCCTTTTGGTCCACCCACATATTGAACGTCTGGAACCACTGATGGCTGAGAAGTAATCACCGGAGTATCAAAATTCAAAGATCTGGGCATCAGTGGGGAATGATCCTCTGCCGTTTTCTTTTGTTTCTTGAGATCTCTGATTTCTTTGAGAATCCTTTCATTGGTCTTATCCTGTTGCTGTATATGATCCTTCATCTGCAAAATCAAAGTAAACATGTCACTAGTAGTGGGAGTGTAAGAAGCAGAAGAAGTTGGAGGTTTTGAGAAAATGGGAGTTGGTTTCTTCGCAGCATTCTCAGCATTCTTCTGGGATCCAGAAGGTGGTGGAGGCAAAGGGGGAACGCCTTGTGAAGAACTGAATGAGGGCATCAAATTTGAAGCATTCTTCGCTGAGGAAGCCATTTGCTTGGTTGTAGTGAACTGAAATGAGCACAGAAATACGAATCTTTCTAAGAATGAGGCACCAATTGCCCCACGGTGGGCGCCAAACTGTTTTGGTCAAAAAAAATCTGTTGAGGATAATGCAACCAAACTCTTTGTTACGGGGAATGATGCTTTAAATGTGGAACAATGATAAGGATCACTTCAATGTAAATTGCACAAACGACACAAGGATTTATACGGGGAAAAAGCCCTTGATCAAGAGTTGATCTCCGGCACAAAAAACCCCGGGTGATGGAAACTACCGATCACCAAGCTTAAATAAATCAATTAATGTTTACAACTTCGGATAGTAACGAGCCAGGTACAAGGATCACTAGTGTGAAATGTGTAAAAGTGAGTGAAAATTGTTAAGTGTTTGCCGAGAGCTTCAAGAGTGCAATTGTATGAGAGTGTGTGTAGCTGAAAATGGCTAAGTGTTCTAATTCTAGCTCGTCACCCCTTTAAAAATAGAAGTTAACTAAACTA
>JARYGA010026168.1:0-24074 GCA_030545235.1 Helianthus tuberosus
AACTCCATGAGACTTGTTAAGAAAAAATAAAATTGTCTCATAGACGGGTGTGAACAGCCTACACCAAATGTTCCCTAAGCCTTAAAAATATAATCCGCAAACAGGCTTGAAAAGTCCAGTGAAAACCAAAGAAATGATAAAAAGGATAGGTGCTATATCTTCTTGTCAAAAATACCAAGGCTAAGTGTCTGCAGCACTGAACCCTTTAAGGTATAAAAAACATAAGGGAAGCATAAACTCGACAAAGAGAAAGTTACAAAAAGACAAAGAAAATCTAGACAGAAAATTATAAAGGTAATAACCAAGTCAGGTCACAAGACTAAGAAGCCTTCAAGGCTTCAAGCCACCCGGGTAAAATCTCAAAACCTTAAAGGCTTCAACCTACTAAAAGATAGCCAAAAGGCTTGGAAGGTTAAAGCGAAACAAACCGCCTTAACGAAAAAGGCACAAGTATAAAAACATAATACAAGGAAAATAGTTAAACATCATACCATATCAAAGAAAGCCCTAAAAGACTTTCAAACACAAGTTAGGGCAAGTCCTAGTAACTTGCAAGCTTAACTACTGTTCAAGTGGCCATACAGGCCTTAAACATAACCAACAGGAACCTTAAGGGTTCCTGAAAACCTAACATTGTTTAAAAGTTACACACCATAAATTGTTTTAAGAGTGCTAAGAAAGCTACGAATTCATGCATCAGTAGAAGGCTTAGAAGCCCCAGAACTGCTACCTTTGATCTTCTTAGTCTTCTTAGCCTTTTTAGCTTTTGGACCCAGATCCTCAACAGCTGAAACCTCCAGGCTAACATCCTTCGGAGCATCGGATTCCCCAGGAAAAGTATCTTCACTACCTCCCGAGTAGGAGCGTTTCCTTGAAAGAGAGCTAAGCATTTCAGCACATAACTTTTCATTCAAACCATCCGGCTTCAGTTCCTGCAAAACGGAGAGAGGCTTACCATAACAAGAAGCAACCTGACTCACATATGGGTATGACAACCTCTCCATTTGCTCAACGGAACTCTTAAAAACATCCGAAGCCTCAGGACGGTACAGGGGAGATTTCTCTAAGGGATGACCAGACTCGTGAAGCTTATAACCCACAATAAGACCTTGGTGTTTTCCCAGATTGAGCATTTTAGTGTAGACATCACCAAGAGCGGAGTTAAATTCTTTAGAGTGCAAGAGATAGGTAACCACCTGGTGAAAACCCTGCTCAATGAGCCATTGGTTATCTCTGGTAGCTTGGGCAACCAAAGTTTTCAAACCATCCTTCTCCTTATCAAAAGCCTTCTTTTGCACAGCTAAGGCCTCCCGGTCAGCTTTCAGTTTCAATAAGCTAGCCTCAAAGCTCTTCTTGAGATCACCCATCTCAATTCCGTGCCTCTTTGTTAACTCCTCCTCTTTCTTGGCCCAAGCCAATTCCTTCTCAGAAAAAATCTCGAGTTCCTTCTTCATGGCAGCAATTGAAGCCTTCATTTTCTCCTTCTTCTTAGAGGCCTCCTCATATTCCCGCATTCATTTAGCAAAGCGAGTTACACCTTTAGCCAAAAAGGCAGAGAGGTTGCAGGAACTGAGCATCATCTTAGAAATAAGATGATCTGCCTCCATCTCAGATATGGCACTTCGAACACCGGGAGGAGCAAAATGAGCCAAGGCTTCAGCACAAACAGCTGGGTCCTTAAAATTGTCACCAACCTTAACCCCCCCAATTAGGCACATAAATGTCCTCTGAACCCTCGAAGCTTTCAACACTTTTGGCTGACGAGCCTTGAATAACAGGAATGGCACCCTTCTTAACCAAGTTCTTCTTCTTGCTTGAAACAATCAACTCCTTTTCCTTGCCCTTACCAACATGCACAACTTGATCCCCTAACGCCTCAATATCATCACTAACATCAATAGGCTCCGAACCAGAAGGTTGGTCAACACTTTTCAGATGACGTTGGGAACGACGAGTAGAACCTTTGGAAATAGTAACCTTGGTGAAGCCTTTAACATTCAGAACATTTACATAACCAGAACCCTCAAACCTGTAATTAGAACCCTTGACAACATCATTCTCGTCAGGGGTAGCAGCAACATCATCAAAAACAACGTCAGAGGTATCATCGCTTTTGATAAAATCGAGGGCAGACATAGCTACAACACAAATATAAAAGCACATGAGCAAATAAATAAAAAGGAACAAAAAAGCAAGAAAAGAATAAATGCATACCCTTCCCATCTCTAATAAGCATCGGATCCCGGTTAGCCTTTTCCCACAATTTAGTTATACCCAACAACACCAACAAATGCTCAGGGAAGGGACGAAGCCTAGAAGGGCACTCCCTAAGAATTTCTAAAAAGCGAGTGTTTATCTCGGAATCAGAGGGCTCCGGCTCGTTCAGAACAGCATCTGGGTGTCTCCAAACAAGTTTGAAGGGAACAATTTCCTCCGACACCCAGAAAAACCAATCTTTTCAAACCCCAAGTGTAGAAACCATGGACGAAATCAAACAAGTGTCAACTTGACTGGTTTCAAAGGTGAACCAATCACCATTCTTAGCAAGCCGGAAAAAGCGACGGAATGCTAAAATAGTGGGATCATACCCACAAGCCCGACACAGAATCTCAAAATGTAAAACCCTAGCCATGCCAAGGGGATGAACTTGACCAAAAGACACCCGATAATATTCCAAAACATTCAAGACAAAGTTTCAAAACGGATAACGAAGATTTGAAAACTCAAAATGACGACAATACAAGGCAATCATACCAGAAGGACAGGCATTGATAGATTTATTGCAAGCCGGTGCAACCGGTTTATACTTTGTCCCTATTCCCCATTCCACACAAAATAAATCGACTTCCTCTTGGGTCAGTCGAGAGAAGGATTTTGCCATATCCTTACGAGCACCCATCACAATGAACAAATTAAAGAGAAAGTAAGCAAATCGAAACTGACCTGATTTTGAAAAAAGGGGGATACCGGAGAGAAAAAAGGAGCAAAGTGATGTTCTTCAAAATAAAATGTGATAATAAATGAGATATGCAAATATAAAATAACCTACAATAGGGGTAATAATGGCAAACAGTAACCGCCACCCTATTAAACTGCCATACATCAATCAAATCAATTGTCAGTTATTTAAAATTCAAATATTAACTGCTCACAAGCCTTCAAGCCTTCAAGCCTTCAAGCATCGAACCCTTGAAACCTTTAGGCAACAAAATACACGTATAAAAGTCAGAAGTCTTTGAGCTCATTCCCCAAAAACCTCTGACTTGGGGGGCTGATGACGGGGGTAGCCAAAGACTAAATAAAATGACTAAATATGTAAATGCTCAAAAGGTTAAAAGGTTCAACGGTTGAAACGCTGAGGAGATGAAGTAAAGCAATACGGGAACAGTAAACAAGTCACATCTTCGGACAGCTCCACCAACTCGCCAGCCGCAAAAGCAACGCAGGTCTGTAGAGCACACGCTATTATCCAGGGGTCAAAAGGCTTTAACCCCCGAAAGGGCTAGCCCCTCACTGCAAGCAAGGTCACTAGTCAAATGCATTCTTCTTTGGGAGATGTCTTCTCCTATAAATTGACACTTCATTTACTTCAGAAAACATTCCTGGCCAGCCCTGATTCTCGCAATCTCTGGTCATTCATCTCGAGCACTTGCTTCATGCAAGTCACTCTCTTTCACATCCAACACACACATTCTATTTGCTCCCTCATCCGAATCTGAACATAATTCAGAGAAGGTTCATTAGCAAATAACAAAAGTAAACTAGTGAACCTTCTTCCACGTCTTGCAAACGTGGGGGGACCCCACGACCTGCGTTAGGCAAAATTGAACCATTCAACCCTTTTGCCTAACCAGTCCAGCTACCATCCTTGGTCTCTTATTTGTTGCATCAACACATACAATTCAACCAATAGAGTGATAATTTTGTCCAACACAAATGAAAACTTTTTAAAAAAGATTTGTTTAGCTTAAAAACACGACAATTGTCAATTGCTATATATACATGTCCTTATGATACTTTTTGAAAGGTTTACACTTTCTTGAATCATTTGTATGCTTGAAGGTTTACATATATATATAGAGAGAGAGAAAGATTTAACCGAATGCTTATTTTTGAGAAGACATGAGAATACAAAATATTTTTATAGATTTAACCGAATGATTATCATTGGGGTGGTGATCTATTGGCAAAGACAAAGCCTTTAAATACCTTGGGTTCAAATCCCACAGACGATAGGTATAAAAGAAATTTGTCATTCAAAACAAAACTGAATGATTATTTTTGAGAAGACGTGAGAATACAAACTATATAATCAAGGGCGACTATGGGTCGTACTGGTATATGTGAAATGCAGTGACAGAGTTGGTGGACAATGGATATATATATGTTATGAATATAGTTCTGTATGACTGAAAATTCTTATTAAACAAAAAAGTATAACTGAAAATTCTTATTAAACAAAATTTTATGAAGTTTGTTTTGCGCTTCTTATTTCTGAAGTAACACGTTACTAATAACTATAAACTTATGTATGATTACTCTTTGGGTTTTCATTACAGGAAATATTTAAAATATTTTATTATAATTAAACACATATAAGGCAAAAACAATCGTGGGTGGAGACTTGTACTTGAAGTTGTTTTGGTTGGCATAAAAAAAGGTTTCTCCTTTTGGTGTTGTCATTTGCATGTGAAGAAGCTCTTACACCTAGAATTGTGCTGGTTTTTATGTCCTTTGAATATGATATATTTATGTAACCAACAACATAAAATAATACGACTAATAATGTATCTCTCATTATAATAATCGGTTTGTTTATGGAATTAGTATATATGGGCTTTCTTTGGGCTGATCTCTGTGTGGGCTCTTGGGCTAGGGCTCACGGATCTTGGTACAGTGCTTAACTGCTTCTGGGCTTCCCTTATACGAAGGAAGGACGCACTGATGATTATTGAGACATATGAACTAAACCTTGAACTGGGCCTCTCATGGTCGGACCTGCCGGTCCTTTCTTTTTAAGGGTGGCAATATGTCTAGTTCTTACCTAATAACATAACCCTTAACTTTATACATAACCTATTTTCAAACGAGGCAATAGGTTGATAAATTGTAACCCAGTTATAAACGAGTTAACGGGTGATAAATGCATTACCGTGTTGTAGTAAATGGGTTAAATGGTCCATGTGTGTAATTAAATGGGACGCATTTTAACTAAATGGGTTGAGTGTTTCAATCCAAACACAACACATTTGATTAAACTAGTTAACCAGGTTAACATGAATATAGCATGTCTACTAAACGAGTTAGTTATTCAACTTAAAACCTGATCACATTATAATACTTGTAAATAATTTAGACCTGGCAAACGGGTTGGGTTGGGTCGGGTCATGGGTCAAAACGGGTTCGGGTCGAAATGGGTTCGGGTCAAAACGGGTCAATTAAAAAAATGGTTGTTTTGGTTCCGGTCGAAACGGGTTAGATCAAAACGGGTTCGGGTCAGAACGGTTTTTGGGTCGGTCGGGTCGGGTCGGTTAAAAAATGTTTTTTTTTTATTAAAAAAAGTGATTGTACATCTAGGGGCAATTTTGTGCCTCGAATTAATGTTGTATGTTTTTAAATTTTTGTTATATGATTCTCAATATAAGTTAAGGTTGATGGTACTCGCTGAATTAAAGTATTTTGCATGTACAATTGATTTTTGGTCTAAGTACCACTGGGACGGGTACGGGATCGGGGTACGGGGACGATACGGGAACGAGGAACGACAAAACTCAAAATTCCAAGATACGGGTACGACAATAAAAAATATAAAAAAATAAAAATACATTAAACAAATTCCAAGAATACTACATCTTCCAAAGGTAATTAATTATCAACAATCAAATCATTTTCAAATTCCGGTTCATCTAGTGAGAGATCGGCAATCGATAGAGAATTAGAGATGATGAGACTTGAGAGTTTAGAGATTAGAGAAGCCGAATATCATAGGTATATTTATTTAATGGCCGGTTGTGGAATTTGAAAGGGTAAAAACCCTAAAAATAAATGGAAACAGGCTGGATACTTCTACCAGATACGTCCCCGACATTGGAAACGTTTAGGAAACGTCCCCGACGAGTACCCATGGTGTTTCCGTCCCCGACAAGTACCCGAGACGGGTACGGCCACATAAATGGAGTCCCCGTGCTACATAGTTTTTGGTTGCCAGGAGTTGATTCTCATTTACTGGTTGCTTAGGATTAGGAAGATTCATATGCATTGAAAAGGATAATGCTTGAATTTGACTTGATATGTATCGAATTTGTGGTGCAGGTCCGTAAATTCATTATCTTGAATGCATGTATTTTTGTTCCTGTGAGACGGTGACAGTATTGAACGTCCAAACGGTTCGATTCGAAACGGTACTGGTCGAAACGGTTCGATTCGAAAGGGTACGGGTCGAAACGGTAAGCGTCGAAACCGTTCGCGTCGAAATGGTTCGATTCGAAATGCTACGGGTCGAAACGGTACGAAACTCGTCCCAACCCTAAACCCGTTTCATGCCGTAATCCGTCTCGTGCGAATACTTATGCCGGCTCGAAACCCATTCCGATCCGAAACATACCCCGTTTCTTTAAGACACTAACCCACATCGACCCATTTCTTTAATGTTGTCAACCCGCTTTGACCCGAAAATAACAAGATGGAATTTCAAGTGACCTATTGTGATCCATTTAGTTAAAATATCTTACCCAAACCAACTCATATAATTTTAAAAGCAACCAAAATTGACCCATTTGGAAGGCTTTGGGTCAAAATTGACCCCTCTACTTGTAATGTGAATTTATTCTCATTTGAACTCTCTACTATCTAAATATGGGATTAATGTACATGAAATCAATTTTTATGTGTAATCCTATAAAACTTTATGTTACTAGACAAGCAGTGGCCAAACTAAAAAAAAATAGGGGTGTCCTAAAATTGTTTTTTGGACCTAGAGTTTTGATAATATTTGTGGCGGGTAGATAGCAAACGAAATAGAAAATCCAAAAAGTACACTCGTAATATAACAAAAAAGGTATCGACAAGTGTTCCTTTTTGTTTGTATTTATTATTGAAAGTATTTCTAAACATGTTTATTAATAAAACTAAGTTAAATTAAGTAATAAAACAAAAAGGAAAACAAAATTAAAGAATTTGCTATTAGTCTTTATCTAATTTATAATTATTTAAAATAACATGAAACTATTATTCTGAAAATTTAGTTAATCTGAATAAGGAACAATTTAAATATTGTTGGCCATAGAATAAAGTTCTTAAGAGTAATAGAGTACAACTATTATGCATATTGTATCAGGGTAAAAACATACTAGAAAGTTTATTCAGGTAGAAATGTTGGGTAGTAATCTTGACTATCATTAGTTATTAAAGGCTAAGATTAAATGAGTGGAATTGAACAAGAAAAAAAAAAAGACATATGGGTTTATTTAGTGGTATTCTAGTCAATCAAAGACAATAGTTTCTCTCTCCTCCCGTTTTATAAACGTTAATAACTCTTTTATATGACCTTATTTTTAAATAAAATGCACCATAAAAACGAGTTACTATTGCTATACTTTGAAAAAAAATTGAAAACCCAAATACGTAAAACGCAATAGACAGAAAACACAAAGAAATGTGTTTTTCTAAAATGCGATGGATAGAAAACACAAAGAAATTCCTTTTTTTTCTAAAACGCAATGGACAAAAAAAACAAAAAAATGTGTTCTTTTTTAAACATAATGGACTAAAACACAAAAGAAATGTGTTTTTTCTAAAACGCAATAAATTAAAAACACCTAAAACTGTGTGTTTTTTTTTTTTTTTTTTTCTAAAACGCAATGGATTAAAACCATAAAATGGACTAAAACACAAAAAAAAAAAGTTTTTTTTTCCAAATCGGAATGGATTAAAAACACAAAAAATGTGTTTTTCTAAAACACAATGGACTAAAACACAAAAAAAAATGTGTTTTTTTTTCTAAAAAGTAATCGACTAAAAACACAAAAATGTTTTTTATTGTCTTATAAAACGCAATGGATCAAATAAAAAAAACTATGTATTTTATATGGAGTATTTTTATAGGTAATAAAAAAATTATAGATAAAATATGTATTTTATATCTAAGATATCATATATATATATATATATATATATATATATATATATATATATATAGGGAGAAGATCATGCGAGAACCACCTCTTATTGCGAGAACCGCGAGAACCAATATGAACACAACCAAAAATGCCTAAAAATAGCTAAAAATCACACAAATTTTTTTTTTATATTTTTTTATATAAAAATCGCTACTTTTCGAAGCAAAAAAATAAAAAAATTTAATTTTTTTAAATTTTTTTTTGGCCACTAAAAGTAGCGATTTGAGCATAAAAATATTTAAAAAAAATTTTTAGATTTTTTTTAGATTTTTTTAGGTTTTTTGGGGGTTTAGTTTGGGGGTGTGGGGGGGGGGGGTGGGGGGTTTAGGGTTTTTTTTGGGGGGGGGGGGGGGGTGGGGGTTAGGTTTTTTAGGTTTTTTTAGCTATTTTAGGTTGTGTTCACATTGGTTCTCGCAATAAGGGTGGTTCTCGCATGAACTCCTCCCTAGGGAGAAGATCATGCGAGAACCACCTCTTATTGCGAGAACCGCGAGAACCAATGTGAACACAACCAAAAATGCCTAAAAATAGCTAAAAATCACACAATTTTTTTTTTTTTTTGATTTTTTTGTTGATGCATTTTTTAGTGTCTGTAACTAGTCTTGTACTTTATGATGTATTTTGTACGGTCTTTAACGTTTATCGAGTATGTATTTGATGTCTACCAAGTCGGATATCCTCCTATCTGCTTGTGTACGACTTGTTTGTCTTCTTTTGATATGTAATGTTTAATGAACAATGCATGTTGCATGACAAGGGTATAATGGTCATTATGTGTTTATATATTCTATCTGTTTGCTGTCTGTTTACAGCAAACAAAACAGTTGATGCAGTCCTCGACGAAACAGGTCTGTTTCGTCGAACAACTCACGACGAAACAGACTTATGATTAGTCATTCTGTTTCGCCGATAGTCATGACGAATCACACTTGATTCGTCGTGTAATGGGCTGTTTCAAGCCCAATGTTTGGCCCATATTCTGTTTCGCCGAGATACCTTGTGTTTCGTCGACTGTTGGGCCCACGGACTATATAAACCAAGTCTGCTTTCACTTTGAAAGTAGATGAGATAATACCAGTAAAGAAACTCTGTCGAAATTCTGTCTAAACTGTGTTTGTATCAGTTTGTAATCGGTTCTCATCCCGTTTAATCAATCGAGTGTGTTTCATTGATCAATCCTTTATTGTTATTGATTTATATGTTTGATTTGGCATAGTTACGTGGATTCCGCACACGTGACCGTGTTTGCTATAAACAAGTGATTCGGTTAGTTATCGATCCTCAGATTTCGGGACCTATACGATGTAAGAAATATTAGAGGAGGCTATGTCGCGTTCGCAGGAGACAAAGGCGGATATATCACCGAAGAAGGAATGATCTCCAATGGTGTGGTATGTTTCGAAAAGATTAATTATGTTCGTCAACTTGATCATAATCTTCTCAGTGTGTCGCAAATCTGCGATAAAAAATTCACCGTGCATTTTGATGATGCCGGTTGTTATGTGCTTAAACCTGGATTCAAGATTCCTGATGAATGGATTCTCTTATTGGCTCCAAGAATTAATGACCTTTATATTCTTGATATGAGCCAAGCTATTACGTCATCTGCGCAAGTAACATGTTTTGTCTCAAAAGCTACAGAGAAGGAGTCTATTTCTTGGCACAGAAGAATGGGGCACATTCACTTGAGGAAAATGAACCATTTGGTGAAAAATAATCTTGTGAACGGTGTGCCTGTGAGAAGTTTTCATCTACAAGATATCTGTGTTTCGTGCCAGAAAGGGAAACAAACAAAGAAATCTCACCCTCTGAAGAAAATCAACACTGTTAGCATGCCTCTCGAACGTCTTCATATGGACCTTTTTGGACCTATGAAGCACAAGACAACATTCGGAGATGCTTAATGTCTGGTTGTTACTGATGACTATTCTAGATTTTCTTGGGTAGCTTTCATGGCACACAAGAGTGATACTCCTGGAATCCTCAAGGATCTTCTCACAATGTTGGAAAATTTATACACTTTAAAAGTGAAGAGGATTCGAAGCGACAACGGAACTGAGTTCAAAAACCGTGTGATGGATGAGTTCTGTACTTCTAAAGGCATTCTTCATGAATACAGTTCTCGCTATACTCCACAACAAAACGGTGTCGCTGAGAGGAAGAATCGCACGATTATTGAAACTGCAAGAACTATGTTGGTAGAGTCGGAACTTCCTGTTCAATTCTGGGCAGAAGCTGTGTCGACTGCTTGCTACACTTTGAACCGAGTTCTTACAGTTAAGAGGCATGGAAAAACCTGTTTCGAACTTCTACAGAAAAGGAAACCGGATCTTTCTTTCCTTGAACCTTTTGGCGGTCCATGTACCATGATTGACCCAGATGGAAAGTTTGGCGCAAAAGCTATCGAAGGTTTCTTCCTTGGATATGCAACTCCAAATTTTCGTGTATGGAATCTGACCACCAAAAAGATTGAGCTTTGGAATGAAGTAAGGGTTCAAAGGTACACAAATCCTGTTAGATCTCCGGGTGATCCTTGGATGTTCGATTACGAAGGGATATTCGACTCCTTTAATCTGCCTACCTTCGATGAAGAATCTTCAGCTGTTCAAATGTTATTTGATAGTGACAACGCTGCTGGCTCGCCATTGGTAAGACCTGTTATTGTTAGCCCTCAAGGTTCTAATTCAGTTAACAATACTGTTCAAAATGAGGTATTTGAAGATGCCACTGACTACAATGAGTCATCGGAAGATGATGTATATCTTGATACGACTGAAGGCACTTCTGCCCCGGTTGTTCCTGTTCATGGCACTTCTTTAGAAACTCCTCAAGTGCAGATTATTGATACTGCTGAAGGGAATGCATCCACTTCCACGCATATACCCGGTGCGGAGTTGGTTGCTGATCTTAATCTTAACAATTTGGGAAATAATGCTAGTGTTTCTGAAAATCCTGATTCACAATACCCATCCCCAGCAGAACATTATAGGAGATGTCCAAAGCGGTGTGCAGACGCGTAATCAGCTGAGAAATAACCAGAATGCTGGTTTATATTCAGCCATTAGAGAATCTGGTCTTCAAAACGATTGGTCCTTTGCGTGTTACGTTTCACAAGAAGAACCGAAATCTTGGAAGGAAGCTTTAAAAGATAATTCTTGGGTTGAAGCCATGCAGGACGAACTGCAACAATTTCAAAAGCTTGGTGTTTGGAAGCTTGTTGAAAAACCGGAGAATTACAAGAAAATTGGCACTCGATGGGTTTATAAATGCAAGAAGGACGACCGTGGAGTGGTTATTCGCAACAAGGCGAGATTGGTTGTTCAGGGTTTTCGCCAGATAGAAGGCATTGACTACAATGAAGTTTATGCACCCGTTGCACGTCTGGAAGCTATACGGATCTTCTTAGCTTATGCTTCTTTCAAAGGATTCAAAGTCTACCAGATGGATGTCAAAAGTGCTTTTCTTCATGGTATTGTTCAAGAAGAGGTGCACGTCGAACAACCTCCAGGTTTTGAAGATCCTATTCACCCCGATCGGGTTTGGTTGCTAAACAAAGCTCTTTATGGTTTACATCAAGCACCTGGGGCTTGGTACGCAACCTTATCCAACTATCTTCTGGAGAATGGATTTCGACGAGGTCTTATTGATTGCACACTCTTTATCAAGGACCTAGATGGAGATCTTCTGCTGGTGCAGGTATACGTTGATGATATAATATTTGGTTCTACTAATGAATCTTTGTGCAGGCAATTCGAACGTGTTATGCAGGAAAAGTTCGAAATGAGCGCTATGGGGGAGATGAACTTCTTCTTGGGCCTACAAGTACAACAAACAGAGTCTGGGATATTCATCCATCAGACTAAATATGTTGGTGACATTTTGAGCCGATTCCAAATGTCAGATGCAACGCCCATTGGTACTCCACTTCCGCAGAATCACGGGATTACTCCGGATTTGAAAGGAGAAAGTGTCAACTCTTCTTATTATCGTGCCATGATCGGATCTCTCATGTATCTCACCGCTTCGAGGCCTGATATAATGTATCCAACATGCCTGCTTGCAAGATATCAAGCAAACCCGAAGGCCTCTCATCTGTCAGCTATCAAAAGGATTTTTCGCTATTTGAAGGGATGCCCGGACCTTGGTCTTTGGTACCCTAGGGATGATAGTTTTGAATTAATTGCATACAGTGATTCTGATTTCGGTGGTTGCAAAATCGATGGCAAATCGACAACAGCAGGATGTCAGTTCTTAGGAAATCGCCTAATCACGTGGCAGTGCAAGAAGCAAACGTGTGTTGCTACATCAACATGTGAAGCAGAATACATTGCTTCCTCGAGTTGTTGCTCCCAAGTTCTTTGGATACAACAACAAATGCGCGACTACGGTTTAGAATTCCTATCTACTCATATTTTTGTTGATAATAATGCTGCCTTACAGATCACTAGAAATCCTGTGCAGCATTCCAAGACTAAACACATCGACATTAAATATCACTTCATACGTGATTGTTTTGACAAGAAATTAATCGATGTCGTTCATGTCCCCACTGATCACCAACGTGCCGACCTGTTTACAAAAGCTTTTGATAAATCACGATTTGATTATCTACTTTTGGTCAATGGCATTAAGGTGATACCCGAGTAAACTTCTTTGGCTGATCGTTTTTGTAAATATTTTCTTTATAAACTCTAAAAATTCAAAAAGATTTTCGTTTTTCGTAACCTTTTAGCATTTTAGGGGGAGTAATTTCAAGAAAATACAAAGACATTGCAAAACTTCAAAATCCAAAAAGATGTCTTTATTTTTCTGTCTTTACGTTTGAAAAATTCAAAAATTCAAAAACAATAGAAAAACCAAAAGTGAGTTTCTTGGATAAAGGAAAATGATGATGTTCACTGGTGTGGTCGGTCAACGTGCTCAAAATGAAAAACAAAAAGAAAATGATAAGTATCTCTACTAACGATGTACCGGTAGGCTCACAATCAGACTAAAATGTGCAGGATGATACAAACCTAACAGACTTCAAGTCAGGTGGGAACCATTCATAGGCATATGGTCTTAGTACCGAGATTTCGTTTGAGAGATTGCCGAGATCTGAAATATTCGGTCTTTATGCTGCTTATCATCTGGGTATCATGGTTGTATCAAACCGTAAAAATAACGGAGACGAAGTCTAAGATCTTCCATGATACTATACATACGTGTACATATTGCATTCGACCTCAATAAGTGATTTTATATCACAGATTCTTTGCGGGAGTCAAGTTCGTCTCTCTGCTGTACGAAAGTACTGACCTGTTCACGGACTTGCTCCTGTGCCCTCATGCATCTGAAAATCAAGTTCCTCATCAATAAGTGATTCTATCACATAGGGCATGTTTTCAATCAAAATAAGTGAGTTTCTCACATTTTTATACGGTCAAACAGATGATAATCGGTATACTCACCGGTAAGATGAATTCTTGTGCATACCTTGATACGGGAATGTGTCGTGAGTGGATTTACATCGACTTGTAAGTATAATCCTTACCGTTAATCGTATCTCTTAAATTATGATTACGTCTGATCAGTTTGAGCTTATGTGGACCTCAATACCGATAATCGAGGTAGTATACTTATCCAGAGCTTTAAACAGAAATCAAAATCATGTTGACTAAGACCGTAAGCTGGTATGATTCCTTGTCCTTGAAATTCGCAAAAAGATTGCACTTGTAAAGTTGCTTATTGCTTTTTACAGTTTTCTGTATTTTCGTTTAGTTTATCGCGCTTTAAATTTGTTTTTAGTGTATTTTGTAAAGTTCGTTTTTGATTAAGCCGAAGTTGTTGCTTGGTGTTTTCTGCTGGAGCCTGAAACCTCTTCATAAAACGTCCTTGCATTTGATAATTCAATCAAAATGGAAAAGTGTTCATTTTAATCAAAATCTGTTCAGACTGCAAAATTTTACATGCCTCTGTGTTTTTGAAAAACAAGTTGGCGAAACAAAAGAACGGTCGACGAATCAGACCATCATTGGCGAAACAGATCCATTTCGTCAAAACATCGACGGAACGCAATCAGCCCAAATCAGTTTCGTCGTGGGCTTATTTGTTTGGCCCAAGTCCAAGCCCAATTCTCTGTTTCGCCGAGCCCAATTTCTGTTTCGTCGTTTTGTCTGATTCGCCGAATGAGGCGGTGTATTTAATGGGTCCCTGTGTTCACTTTTTCAAACTAATACCTATTCATCATCTCCAAACACTCAAACACTCAAAAACCCCATACCTACGGTCACCCTCTCATTCATTCAAATCATCCGATTTTCATCAAAATCTCACAAAGTTAATAGGTGCAAACATGTTCATGTTTATATTTCTCATATTATGCACCGTCGGTTTTTTTCATCCGAAACCCTCAGAGACCCCTTTGAGACCTTGTTTTTCTTTGATAATATAAGTGTTGATGTTGAACTTATTGTGTTTTCTTTCTGTATCTATTATATTTATGTACTAGTATGTTTGTTTGCCTTTGATTTGGGTTTTGGGTTTATGAAACAAAACAGGGGTTGTTGATTGATGATGATTTTGACTGTTTCAAAAGGGTTTTTGGATCGGAAATCATATATTGGTGTTATCAGTTGGTTTGAGTATAACAATGAGTTTGAATGTGTTTTGATTGTTAAATCTGATATTTGTTTAACCTTCAAACGACGAAACAACAATAACCCCCAAAAATGACGAATCGCAAAAACCCTAACTTTGGCGAATCGGACATGGCGAAACAGACACGGCGAGACAGTCGGCGAATCACACTATCGGCGAAACAGAATAGTCAACGAATCAGAACTGGTCAACCACCAAACTCTGTTTCGTCAAACTTGTTTCTGTTTCGTCGAAGGATTAATCGACGAATCACAGTGGTCAACGAATCAGATCTGGTCAACTAACAAATTCTGTTTCGTCGAGCCCTTTTCTGTTTCGTTGAATAATTTCTGTTTCGTCGTCCATGCCTTAGCAGTTTTTCTGTTTTTGCTGTTTGTTCACAGTAGACATGGTTTGATAGGTTATCTGTTAAGTGGATACATGAACTTGTATCCATACATGTCTAAATGCATAAGTAATGTAATTGTTGCTTATTATGGACATTTTCATGTACAGATGGCACCAAAGGCACCGAAAGAAGGAAAACGCAAGAAGGCGATAAAGAAGGAAAACAAAACTGAAGAGGAGATTATGTCAGAGAAACGTCATAATCAAGTTGCATATCTGGATCCTGATGACAAGCTCACGGAATTGAAAGATATCACGAAGTGGATCAGGGAGTCACGTATTAATTATGCTGTTACATTCTCGACGCCCGTTTACAAATCACTTATCAAGGCTTTCTGGGATTCTGCAAGCGTAGTACAAGTGGATGGAAAAGATGTCATAAGGGGTCGAGTGAATAATTTGGATGTTGTTGTCTCTCCGGATATATTGAACGAAGTTTTACAATTACAAGATCAACCGGATGCTCCATATTCAATCCCAATCATGTGTTCACGAGGCTGTTTGCTACGGATGAAGTGTACTGGAGACATTTTCGTCAAACAAATCAACAAAGGTGATCTTCCATTACGCTACAAGTTTTTATTGCATATTCTTATTCAGTGTCTCAGCAATAGACGGTCTGGATATGATATGGCTGGAGATGATCTCGTTGGTTTCATGGTTGCTTTGGTGTTAAACAAACCGTTTAGCATCTCAAAGTATATTTTCAGCAACATGAAAGAAAATATGACAAGGACAGGAAGTAGAACAACCGGGAACAAGTTTTGGATGTATCCACATTTTCTTCAAATGATTATGAATGTTCAACATCCTGACCTTCCTAAAGCTAACAATGATCTTCTGAAGATAGAGGCGATGAATTTCAACTCTTTAAGGTTAATCAAGAATCTTGCCGCCAAAAGATACAAAGAAAGCGTTCCTCCAAGGAAGCTATTTGGCGCACTTGTGAATCCTAATTATGTTGCTCCAGCAAATGATAAATGGCGTCATGATGACAGCCAATCTGACAATGAAGAGCCTGAGTTGGAAAGAAAAAGGATAGAGAAATTTGGTCCTGACCCGGTTGATTCAGATGAGTCTGGGAGTGATAGTGATGACAGTAGTGGTGAAGGCGATGATGGTGGTGATACTGGTGCTGTTGGTGCATCGAGCAAGGGTGCAGCTGGTGGTACATCAGCTAGTAGTTCTTCAGCAAGTGGCGATGATGAATCTGATTCTAGCTCTAGTGATCATATAGTCGAGCCTGGATATGAAGTGTATATCGATATACGTGGAGTGAAAAGATATAGAAAGATTAGAACTGAAGATGATCCAGCATACGTTCCAGAGGATCCTGAAGGTGAAAGAAGAACAAAAAGAAGAGCTGAGAAAGCTGCTGAAACTCAAAAGAAGAAATCAAGAAGATATTTGAGTACTTATACTAGAAAACTTGTGCCTCAAGAGCCTTCATCTGTACCTCAGGAGCCTGTACAAGAAACTCCTGTAGTTACATCAGCTACAGAAACTCCTGTAGTTACACCAGCTGCTGAAATTCCAACTGCTACTCCTCAAGCCCCTCCTGAAAGAACTATGGCTTCTGCAATCAGAGCAACCACTTCGCAGATCAGTTCTGAACGTCATAGGGTATTTTCCGGATATTCTCAAGACGAAAAGAACAGATACCTATTCACTCAACTGGAAGCAGCTGCTGATCGGATTCAGAGGAAATCTCATTTCATTAATCTCACGAAGACTGATCAACTTAAACAATTGGTGGAAATTAACAACTTGAAGTCAACCGTTGGTCAACAGCTAACGGTGATTGAGAGACAACAAGCTGAGATTGTTTTGCTTAAAGCCGAGAATGCTCGTTTGAAGGCTGCTGATGAAGAGAGAGAGAAGAATAACTCTATACTTCAAACACGACTTGCTGATCTATGGGATTATCATTGTAAACAACAAGAAGTACTGAAGAAAAAGGATGATGATACGGAAGACCAAGGAAATCCTGACACTTCTGGTACATCACAGAAGCAGCCAGCCGCTACATCTTCAGAAATTATTGAAGTTCAACCACCAGTGGTCGAATCATCTCAGGGAACTTCTACTGGAAAAGTTCAACAGATCGCAGGTACTTCTTCTGTCGTAAGCAGTGCTGATATTGCTTTACAGGCTATTCATCCATTTACGGGAGAGTTACTTGAAGAAGGAGAACTAATAGAAGATCTTACTCATGAGCAATTGCTTGCTCTTAATGCTATGAGAGAAATTGATGATGCTGAGATAGATAAAATGTCGACTGAGACTGATACAACTAATGTCGAAGATATTGATGAGATCGTGTTTGAAGGCGAAGCAACAAAATCAACGTATGTTCGAAAAGATGGTACTGAATTCGCTTCGTTTGATGAAGATTGGATGAAGGAGAATATTGATGACATAGACGAGCACTTAAAGAATCGTAATTCGTCTGAAAAAGACACAGATGCATTCTCTGAATGGCGAAAACAGTTTCTATCTAAAGTCTCCAAGCCTGTGCCTGAAAAAGCTCAAGTTGACTACTTGCAATTTGAAAAGGCAAAGCCAAGTGGAAGAATTCTATGCTGGATGTTTGTTAAGGATATTCACTGTGTTGCCATCAAACGTGAATACGGAATCCTGTATTTCAACTCACTGCTGAGCATTCTTTCTTTGCCATTTTATGATGTTGCTGCGTTGACAAGGCTTGAGCTTATTAATCGTTCAAACTACGATGGCGCTACTTTATTTGAGCGAATGATTAAAGTAAACAAGAAGTCGGGCTAGAAAGATGAATCATACAAGCCACAATTCCCCATCTATCAACCGATCAAGTTTACTCTTGATCCTGACACCAACACTTGCAGATACAAGCTTGTGTACCAGCCTCCGAGGGTCGTAGATAAAATCCCATTGATGCCTATGCAGTAGGATTTTCTTGAAGATATGGCATTATGGTGCTACGACTCGGACACGCATGAAGCCGTGATTGTGTTTAGAGATAATCGTGCAAATTACCGGATGTTGGATCCGATGTGGATCGACAACATGTCTGAGGCTGACATCAGCAGATTATATCGTCATGATATTTTCTATGAAGATCAGGATGCACGTCAAGCTTTAAAGTTTCAGCGCGTAGCGTGTTTTTGCTACTACCGGGGCATACATTCGGGCAGTTCGTGGTCCGAACAACACTGAGGTGGAAGATTAGAAGACCGAAGACGAGTAACAGACAAGGGGGAGTTTGTTGATGCATTTTTTAGTGTCTGTAACTAGTCTTGTACTTTATGATGTATTTTGTACGGTCTTTAACGTTTATCGTGTATGTATTTGATGTCTACCAAGTCGGATATCCTCCTATCTGCTTGTGTACGACTTGTTTGTCTTCTTTTGATATGTAATGTTTAATGAACAATGCATGTTGCATGACAAGGGTATAATGGTCATTATGTGTTTATATATTCTATCTGTTTGCTGTCTGTTTACAGCAAACAGAACAGCTGATGCAGTCCTCGACGAAACAGGTCTGTTTCGTCGAACAACTCACGACGAAACAGACTTATGATTAGTCATTCTGTTTCGCCGATAGTCATGACGAATCACACTTGATTCGTCGTGTAATGGGCTGTTTCAAGCCCAATGTTTGGCCCATATTCTGTTTCGCCGAGATACCTTGTGTTTCGTCGACTGTTGGGCCCAGGGACTATTTAAACCAAGTCTGCTTTCACTTTGAAAGTAGATGAGATAATACCAGTAAAGAAACTCTGTCGAAATTCTGTCTAAACTGTGTTTGTATCAGTTTGTAATCGGTTCTCATCCCGTTTAATCAATCGAGTGTGTTTCATTGATTAATCCTTTGTTGTTATTGATTTATATGTTTGATTTGGCATAGTTACGTGGATTCCGCACACGTGACCGTGTTTGCTATAAACAAGTGATTCGGTTCGTTATCGATCCTCAGATTTCGGGACCTACATTTTTTAATATTTTTTAGGTTAAAATCGCTACTTTTCGAAACAAAAAAAAAAAAAAAATTAATTTAAATTTTTTTTTTTTTTGCTTCGAAAAGTAGCGATTTTAACCTAAAAAATATTAAAAAAATCAAAAAAAAAAAAGTTTAGATTTTTTTTTTATTTTTTTAGGTTTTTTGGGGGTTTAGTTTTTAGCATTTTAGCTTGGGGGGGTGGGGGGGGGGGGGTTTAGGTTTTTGGGGGGGGGGTGGGGGAGGGGGGTTTAGGTTTTTTTTTTTTGGGGGGGGGGGGGGTTAGGTTTTTTTTGGGGGGGGGGGGGGTGGGGGTTAGGTTTTTTTTTAGCTATTTTAGGTTGTGTTCACATTGGTTCTCATGGTTCTCACAATAAATGGAGTTCTCGCATGAGCCCCTCCCTATATATATACTAGGTTATCACCCGGGATTGCTTCCCGGACTGGAGAAAGTTATTAATACACTTTTATTTATGATTAATACATACTTAAAATGATACAAAATGTATGACATATTAATGTGTTGGCTATAGAGTTATAAAGTTGCTCTCTCATCTAAACAATTATCTATACAAAAGAGTGTATTCTCCCTCGTTCTAACTTCGCTTACCAAATGTAGTCTTTTTTAACGTGAGCCAGGTTTTTTTTTAAAAGGCCAACATAATATCATTAAAAATCTTGCGAGTAGCAAGCACCAATTGTATAGAATCCTCAAAAAAGAAACATATTATAGTACATGGAGGCAATCCATTAGCCATAGTACAATACAAACCCAAAATAAAGCGCTAGGACACAACCAAAAAACTATTACAACTTATTTCGATCTATTTTTTTACCCAACGGATTGCGACGGCTTTGACTTCTTCAATCACTTTTGACATTGATACTCTATGTAATATATACCTAGAGAAATAGATAACAAAAAAATTTTCAAGGAAATAAAATCAAACTGAAATACTTCTATAAAGTAAATAATTAGTGTCAAAAAAAGAAATCATGAAAGTAAAGTTGTACATACCTTATATGCTGGCAATAGTGATGGTATTTCAAGACGCGGTCGCTTGAATGCAGGTTAAACTAAACTTTTCTTCACTGATGATCCATATTTCCGATAGCTTCTAATATATTTTCCTTTTCTAATAAATAAAAAAAGTAAAAGACCTCAAATAAACCTTCGAAGTAGTGAAAAATGGAGTTGAACAGAAACAAAGTGCAAAAGTCAATTTATGTCCTTTTACAAAACTCTTGTCCTGCATCTGATTTGGTTCTTACCAATAACCTCAGCCTAGAGTCCCTTATGACTACCTGAAAATGCAACAACGTTACCTGGTGCCACTCTATTTTTTTTTTGTTACAAACAATGACACAAAAAAATTATATCACCGAATTATTAGTGTTAAATTGTTAAATATATAAGCTCTGCATGATATTAAAGTTACCAATATCCCACCGACATCTCATCGGGATAACCTATATCTCAAATATCGCTCCTAGACAGATATCCAATGTTTTACCGCATTACATGTTGGTTAACACATCAAATCGCATAAGCTATCAAGCACAAACCTAGGCATAAACACAGAGCACTAAATGACCAATTCCATTAGCCATCAAATTTCAACCTCTTAGCTAATCACTAACAATTTACATCCACTCAAACAACTATTTTTCACCCTAAATTGATAGGTCTCTGTCCTAATGACTTGTTTGATCGAATTTAACCAACAATTAACAACTTTCTAATCCTCCGATGTTTCTTCCATTATCATCTTAATATCAAACTATTGAATCAATCAATAAACACATTTCCAAACATATAATACTCATTAACTAAAAACTAAACTTTAAGTCAACTCAAAACATAAACCTAATCATTAATGTGTGTGCGTAACTATATCTAACTCACCATGATCACCAGATGAATCATAATCATATGCATCGACAAATGAAGCTTCCGATCTAGAGAAAAACGATGCTCCAGCTGATGTGAATTGGAAGAACACATCCAGCTGAAAAATTGACAAAAAAAAACATGCCACATTGAAGATGGTAGATAAAAGAACAGCCAACTGAAAATTATAACCATGAACAAATAGACCAGTTTAAAAAAAATACAAAAAATGATAAGATCATACGACGATCGATTGTTACCCGGAGGGTGTAGCCTACTATTCGAAATCGTCATTGTAATGGTGGAACTATGAGAGGCGGATGGAATGAGAGCGAATTGCGAAGAAAACTACATATCAAATTGTTACCTGTTTCACGAACCTAGAATCACAAAAAGCGGTAGTTCATTAGTCATTTACATGAGCAGATACTATAATATGCAATATCTCATAATCAAATTGTTACACTTTTCATGGTAGCCTCAACTCTGAAGATATCTTTTGTTCAAAGCTAATGTTTATTCGGTTCATAATTTTGGAACCATACATAAGTTCACTCTTATTGTCTTCAATATTTTATAAAAAAATGGATGAAACTGATATAACTGCACGAATGCGGGATTAAATGGTTTGATTTTTTTTATTTAACTTTTAATTTTGAGATTTAATTGACAACCGGTTCTCGCAAGAACCGTGTAGACAAGAACCGTTTAACCCGGTTCTTCTGAATCAAACCGAATCGAAGCGGTCTTAAACAGTTCGGTTCCGATCAGTGTGTAATGGTTCTCGGTTTGGTTCAGTTAGGTTCTAAACCGTTGCATAGCCCTAATAGTAATGAAAAAGTTAACCTTTGTGTTCTCGTTTTACCCGGATTATTGTTAAATAAAAAAAATCCAAAATTCATACCCGTATAAATATTCAAACTTATTCATGAATTTTTACCTTGGAACCATTTATACAATGTGGCAGCATAATCTCTTAGCTCACCATCTCCATAGCTAGAAAATCAACATCACAACGGATTCATTTAATAGGTAATTATCAAGCAGAAGTCTTACTACATAATCGAAGTAAGAGATTGAATGAATAGATTTGAGCATTATGTTACCTAACCTTGCGTGATCTGAGATGGCCAGCTTATAATGGAACGTGACAACGTAATCGCCAATTCCATCTCCGGTTGAGAAGAATGTTAATGCCCACATCCTATCAGTAATTACAACCTTGTTTTGTTTCTTAGTTATTCTTTGCAAATATAACAATAACTCGATTGACTTGTGCTTTTTTTTCCAGAACGAAAATGATTCGGAGGGTATAACGGTAATTTTAAGTTTTTAACTTATGTAAAACGGTAGGTAACATTCTCGACCATGGACCGGGCCGACAGTGAAGCCAGTGTAGCCAGCCATGGCTCCGTGAACCGCACTTTGAGCCAGAAGAGTGCAGTAAACATTATCCGATGCATTACTTGGAACAGCTCGAATCATGTACGTAGGATCTGTAACGCGAACACATACACCCTTTTTAACTTTTAATCATATCATATCACATGAAATAAATTTACTGATTTACCCTCCTTACCTATGTATTTAAGGTTGATCTCCATTTCTGTTTGTTTCTTGAAATGCCCCTGCTTATAAGAATCAGAAATATCACTTAGATGGAAATTGACTATTTACTGTATTGAGCTGGATCGGGCTCAACAGTTGCATTGGGCCCATATGAGGTCTGGCCCATTGGGCCTAACCCAGCCCATATCGTATATATTGTTTTCGTTACCTTGATTTTTTGAGATACCACAAGCCAACATCATTTAAGAGCTTGTTTCCAGAGGCATCCTTGTCATCATTAGTTCTTAAGCTCTCGGCAACAAGATCCTGGCCCGCACCTTCTGCAACAACGATTACCATATGCCCGTTTTCTTTAATTCTTTTTTCTATATATTCAAAAAGACCTCCGGGTCTTTCAAGATAAAAAGATGACTCGGGAATCAAACAACGTTCAACATCTCAGCTTGCTACTTTTGCATGCATTGCAATAAACCCTGCACATACATAATTAACACCTTAGTAATATATATATTGTTTCTAACAGTATTGTTTTTGTTAAAGGGAACGGGTCAAACAGGTTTGAAAATCATTCAACTAATTTGAACTCACAATAGTTTGGCAGGTTGCCAAACTTGAAGTAATCAACTAACAGAGTTCAGAAGCATAAATTTACTGGGTAAATATTTGATTATGTTTGGCTCTAAGCATTTTGTAAATAATATTAGCCTTATGCCTTTCATTACATTTACTGGTAGATAAAGACATAATCTTTTTTTGATGTAGTGTAGCCTTACACCCAAGGTCCAAGTGACATAACATTAGGCCTTCCATGGTTTTCAGCAGTTGTCTTTCTTTGTTTTTTAATAAATTTATATTTGGAGAATACAGAAACTCAAAGCTCTCTTGAGATAGTGATTTGTTAGAACATACGGAAAAGCACACTTGAGGCACAAAAAGCACACGGAAAAGCAGCCTGAGGCGAGCCGCGAACTCTTTAAGTGTGCTTTTCATACAGGAACGGTTATGTGCGTCAGGATGTTGTACATATAGCTTTTTAGGTTGTACATATACATTCTTTATTTATTAATGCTATAAAAGCTTAATTATAGCTAAATGTTGGGTATGTGATGCTAAAAAAATATATAAGAAAAAAAAAGAAGAATTATACAAATAAGAAATAACTTGCGCCTCGTGTGCAAAAGCAGTGTGCTTTGCACCTCGTGCTTTTTAAAACCAAGGGAAGATTAATAATTAGTATGAGAGCTATTGTTACACAACATATTTTGAAGAAAACTCTGTTTCAGGAGATAAAGAATCCAGCAAAAATATCAAATAGACTTGAAAAAGAAAGGTTAACTTTTTAATGAGAACACAAAAGGACTTTCAAATTTTAACTAATCATTCCGATTTTATAAAGAGGCCTTGTTGATGGTAAAATTACCTTTAGGTTTCA
>JARYGA010026169.1:0-24160 GCA_030545235.1 Helianthus tuberosus
CAACTCACAACTTAATCACTCTCTCCCTCCCTATCCACTCTCGGCCGAACACCCCAGCCCCCTTACACCCACTTTCGGTCCTTGATCATTCCATTCCAAGTAGATACAAGCTTCACGGGTCGCGTATTAGGAGCTTTGGTGCACTCGGAACGCGAAGGACCACTTCCGTTAGCTTTTATCCACGCGTTTTTCATCACGATTCTTCCCTAGCCCCGAGCTAGAGGTATAATGTTTAAAACTCTTGTTTAAACTTATCTAAAGTGGGTAAAAGGATTTTTGTCGGTTAAATATCGATAACATACTTTTTGAAGCATAAAAGTCTAGTAAAAACACTAAAATGGTGGTTAATAGCTTCTAACTTGTGTAAAAGTTGTAGTACTTGAAAGTTGTGAATATTGAGACCCGATCTATGATGTGGTAGCTCGGATCACCATTTAACCCGACTTTGTAAGATCTTGGATCTTCACATAAGCTCGTTTTTGGTTACCACAAGGGTTAAAAGGTGAAACTCTACCACACATGAGACATGAACTTGTGTAAAAATATTTTACTTGTGTAAAAGTGATTTAACTTGTACAATAGTGTTTAAAACTAGTGGATCTACGTATCTGCAAGTGGTATTTTTAAAGAACCACACTTTAAAGAGATCATGATTTCTAAAGGATGGATTTTACACTAACAAACATGATTTTATAAACCACAAGTGTGTAAACACTTGGGAAATGAAAAGATCTGACAAGGAACTAGTTTTGTCAAATGTGACTAGAAGTTGTAAAGACGGATTTCTCTAAACACGAGGTTTTTTTTTTACAAGATTAAAGTTACTTTATATAAAGATCTACATATATAAAGGGGATTTACACTATAAATTCGGAAAAACTGCAAGTTCATGCGATTATGCGATTTACATACTTATCGACTAGTTTGATGTGTCGGAAATTGTTTGATTGAATAAAGAAGTTGTTGAATTGATTTGTTAAAAGAAAATGATACGCTTGAAAGCGTGGCCACCTCCAGTTACAGAGGAAACTCTGGCGAAATTTTCTAAAAACCTAACACTTAGGCTTATTTACACAACAAGTGTTAGAACTATTTTCGACATATTTTCGAAACATAAATTTCGCCAGCACTATATTTTACTAAATATTCGGAGGTGGGATTTTCACTAAGTTAAACGTGATAAATATGTTTTGTCACAACACTGTTTATGATTATTTTGTGAAAATACATAAATATTATTTTAGAGTAAAAATAATATTTACAAGCGTTAATGATTCCAAAACTTTACGAACGCTTCCACACAAACATATAAGTTACACCGGTAATTACATTACCACACGACTATTAAAACGTAACTTACGCACATGTATTGTATCCCCCATCCTTGGGAAGAAGTATAACTACCAAGTGTATACAGAACATAAACACGAAATAGTTGTCTAACTATTTCCCAAAGACTTAAACTATAAAGCTAAAGCACGGCCGTCCGTCTAATAGAATTAGCACTTGTAGGTCGTTGCACAGCTTACTGTATTGGAGACACTTGGTAGAGACGCGCATTCACTGTGAGTTCATGTCCCCCTTTTCTCTAACTGTTTTCAGTTTTCTTAACTGCGGGGGTGAAATACATGTTACTTTGATTACAAGTACTTTATACACGGTATGATTAACGTAAGGAGGTTTTAGATCATGTGAATGGGTAGGCGGAAACTTGAGGCCATTAATCCTCAAGGTAGGACCGAGGGACAGGAGCGGTAGATCTATCTGGGTGTAGCGAGCCCAGCCCCAGGCCCAAACAGAACGGACCTCGGGGTGACTTTGTGCCCAACGCATAAATCCGCTAGGTTTGAGTCTTCCTACTTGCATTTCACAACATGCTAATGGCCTTGCAAACCATTGGTGATCACAAGTCCTCTTACACTGCTACATACCAGGAAACTTTTATACTTACAAGTGTTTTACTTACTCACCTGCACATGAACTCGCTCAACATTATTGTTGATTTTTCAACTTACATGTATTTCAGGAAATTAACGAGATCTGGCACGGTATGGCATGTTTTCCGCTGCACTAGTTTCCGAGGTCATCCGGGGTTTAGGGGATGTGTCTCTTTCCTGGACAAGACACAGTCCTTAAACCATGTTTATGCTATGTTTCAGTTTGTAATGTTTGTTGAACAAGATTATGGTTGTCAGGGTATGTTAAAACAATGGTATTGTGTTTGGTTTTCAAAACTTAATGGATGATCTTGCATGTTTTTAACTCATATAGCTTTGGTATGATTAAGCTATGGTATTAAGAAGTCACACCAAAATTAACCACGCTTCCGCAAAGCCAGGGTGTGACACAATCCATCCCAATGACAACGTCGAAACTACCTAGAACGATAGGAAGGAGGTCGATAGAGAAAATGTGACCAGCAAGAACAAGATTACAACCCTTGACTATATGTGTGACCTCTAAACTTTTACCATTAGCTAACTCTACAGTGTGCTTGGTGTTCAATAGTGTTGGGGTACGCTTAAGCATTTGACTAACTTTTAAGGACACGTAGCTAGTATCGGCACCCGAATCAAATAAGACAGTAACATAAAAGTCGTCCAGTAGGAACTTACCCGTCACAACATTGGGATCATTCCTCGCTTCACCCTGGCCAATAACGAACACACGACCCCTTGCACCATTGCCGTTGTTACCATTCCCCTGGTTGTTATTATTGTTGTTGTTGTTCTGGTTCCGGTTCAGTTGGGGACAATCTCTCTTGAAGTGGCCTTCAGCTCCACACTGAAAGCACCCTTTGTTGATGCCTTGCTGCTGCTGCCGGCGTTGATTTTGTGGGGCTTGTTGTTGACGATTCTGGTTTGTGGGGTATAAACTTCTGCAATCCTTTGCGGCGTGACCTGGCTTGTTGTACCGGTGACAGTTACTCCTGGTGCATGGCCCACTGTGGTGTAGGTTACAACGATTGCATTTGGGGTGATTTCCCCTGTACCCACCTTGACTTTGACTACCAGATGATTGCTGACTGGGGCTCTTGTAGTCGTCAGTCCTCCTCTGCTGAGACTGGGACTGAACAGAAGTTGAACCTTTGCTAGAAGTCCCATCCCATTTACGCTTGTTGTCGCTGGGAGTATCAGAAGTAGTTGTAGCACTAATACGTTTGGGTAGTCTGTTCTGCTCCACCTCCTGATCGGTGAGACGATGAGCCAATTGAACAACTTGCTGGATGGTGGCGAGGTTAGCTGAAGTCACATGACTTTGAATCTCTGGCACTAAACCCTTGAGATACAGTTCAATACGTTTGATGGGAGGGTCTACCATAGTAGGACACAGAATAGCCAACTCGTTCGATCTTTTGGTATAAGCTTCAATTTCTGACCCCGTCATCTTTAGGTTGAAGAACTCTACCTCCAACTTATGAATGTCATCACGGTTGCAGTACTCTTCCTTAATCATTTCCTTAAAATTGTTCCATGGGGTGGCATTAGCAGCAACCAACCCCAGTATTTGGACCTGAGCGTTCCACCACGTGAGCGCTATACCCTTGAGAGTACCGGTAGCATACTTCACCCTGCGAGCCTCAGGGCATTCACACATCTCGAAAACAGATTCGAGCTTTTCAAACCAGTGGAGGAGACCTACAGCTCCTTCGGTACCACTAAAGGTACTAGGTCGACAGTCCATAAAGGTCTTGAAAGTACACAGGAGGTTGTGCAGGTTGACCTCCTGCTTGTGCGGCTGCAAGTGCCGCAACAACTTGTTGGTTAATCAGAGCCGTCAACTGGGCTTGAGTCATGTTAACGCGTCCACTCATGATCTTCATATCAAAGGAAAACATGAGTGAGAGAGGTTCGTGAAAGTGCGATGACAGAAGAGAGTAAGCACACATGTGTTTTCAAACTATCGTTGTTACGTTTATCTAAGCATACCATAAGCAAAGTTCTATGTAATTTAGCAAGTAGGCAATAAAACATAAACCATATCACCTAGAATGTCGAGTCTTGCACATGGAGCGAAGCGTCGTTGTGGATCGTAGAGCACTGTACAGGTTATAGTCTGGTTTTAACAAAAACTTTTTCCCTTATTAAAACCAAGTTCACTATAACCAATGGCTCTGATACCAATCTGTCACACCCCCAAAATCCACATGCGGAGTATCACCGCTTGGAGGCGTGACTGACCATGATCCAGCCACCAATCATATTGAACAAGCATGTAAGTAATAATAAAATCCAACGCAATACAATTGGTGTCCAAACAAAACATAGTTTAGGTTGCAAGTGGAAGCATAATGTTTAAAACCATAACATAAGTTTAAACGTTTCAATGTTTAACATGGCACACAGCTGTCCATGTCCCACAACGACTCTTCCCCATGCAAGCTCCAGCTAAGTACCTATTGACCTGCAAAGCATGTAGTAACGAGTCAACAACAAAGTTGAGCGAGTTCACAGTTGGGTGTTTGTTTTACGTTGTTCCAAAAACATAGTTTCCTTTAACTGGCATCCTTGCCGTGGGGGTTACCCCATAGTTGAAAACGTGTTTTGTTTAATCCCGTTCACTCTGGCTATCTAGCCGTGGGGGCTACCCCATGTTTAATTATCTGGCTCTCCGGCCGTGGGGGCTACCCCATGTATATACTATTAGACTTGTTATCATATCGATCACTGACTTTAGTCATGTTTATGTGCCCTTAGCGTCAATGTCTATCATCATTGACGTGCCCAGATCCATTAGTTCACACCCGTCCTCTGCGGCACGGTGTGAGGCTTGTCAGACCTAAATAGCGCTATCTAACTAATGACCCGCTCGCCATTGGCCCGGCGATTAAGTCGATATAAAAAGGAGGGACTTCGTGATAGAGTTTTGGTCTAGTGAGATTTAAACTGTCAAAGAGGACGAGGAATTATATTCCTGAACCCGTACTGTCCTACCCAAGAAGGACGAGGAAATCCATATTCCTTAACCCATTCCCAACCCCTGGGAATCCCATGCTTTGTAGAAAGTGTGAACTCACCTTAGGTTAGCTCGGCAGATAAACGAAAGGTCAATCGAGCTGCTAGAGGTCAACCACGTCCTAACATGGTTATCATACAAGTCGGGTCTAGGTTCACATAGTGCACGTATGTTTACACAGAGATAGCAAGTTATGAACACATATAGATCATAGCAAACACATATCATCACATTTAACAGTCATAACATATCCGAACTTGTGCGATCAAAAGATTGGGCTTGCACAAGCTCATTAGTCCAAATGTCTTGTGCGATACAACTAATAGAACCCAATAACCCCTCTGGCCCAACATATATACATACGGCCCAATATAATAAACAGATAATCAATCTTGTGCGACTCGAATCACTTGTGTGACTGAGTTGTCAAGGACCAAAGCCCAAAAGCTTGTGCGGTGTGCCAAGTGTTGTGCGGTTGGGTTGTTGTTGTGCGACTCTGGTCATACATCTATATACATACACACATTCACATATTACAACATAACATTCCATTAGTCATCAAAGTTCACATAATCACACAAGGTTCACATACGTTACATTAACACAAAGATAGGTTCTGAAATACGAGTTGTCACATTATCCCCAAGTTGAAAGAAATTTCATCCCGAAATTTGGTACATACTCACTGAGGAAGCTAGTTAAGTTGTATGGTTTTCCTGGGGTGTCACAACTCAGCATGCGTCTCGGTCTTTTCAGTTGGGTTCAGTGATAACTTCTTCATGCGAACAGCATCTTCAGTAAGGCTGACAGCCAGAGTTACAACCTCAGTGATTGTTGCGGGTTTGGCCGAAGTTACCATGCTGCGAAATTCTGAGGCCAATCCCCAAAGGTACCGTTCCACGCGCTTAAATTCGGGAGTCACCATGTAGGGGATCACCCTCGACAAATCGTGGAACCTTCGGGTATAACCAGTAATGTCAGCACCTTCCATGGTTAAGTGCCAGAACTCAGTCTCCAACCTTTGGAGTTCAGCACGAGAGCAATACTTCTCTCTCATTTTCTCCTTCAGTTCATCCCAAGACATGCCATACGCAACATCATCACCCAGAGTCTGGACTTGCAAATTCCACCAAGTCAAAGCTTCATCAACAAACAACCCAGTAGCAAAAGTGACTTGTTGATCCACGGTACATTTGGTCATGCGGATAATGGAATCTGTCTTCTCCGTCCAGCGTATAAATGCCACTGCACCTCCAGTGCCATTGTAGTTCAGCGGTTTACAGTCGAGGAACTGCTTGAAAGTGCAGCCCTGAGCTGCGTTTCCTCCAGATGAATCTCCATTCCCATTACGTCTTGCATTGCATGGTCCTCCACTGTCTTCAGTACGGTTTGCCTCATACTGGGCGATAGCTGCGGAGATCCTTTCTTCCAGTAGGGCGTTTAGCTCTTCAGCAGTCCTTGGCAGTAGGGGAGGAGGAGGTTGATCACGAGCGTTCACAGCTCTTCTGGGTGCCATGTTCTGACAGAACATAACACAATAGGGTTAGACATTTTTTTGATATCGTCATGCGAGACAGTAGTAGTATGACATATACTCACATAAGTGATATCAAACGATTATTACTCCAGCAGAGTATTTAATAGGCTGGGGGAGGGGTGTTCACGTTTGACCTTTTCTTGTACTGAGGGAATCTATACGTGACAAGACTTGTTGTGGTTTCTATGCACTGAATTCCATAATTATGTATGCATCCATAATTACGTAACTCCTTGCACAGTCCGCACAGTTCATTTCATCCTCGTATCTCTTCCTTCAGATAGGTCACTGTTTTCAGGCAAAGTCACGAATACCTGAGATATTCTATTTCTAGTATATGTAAGTATCAATTATCACACATAATCGCAAGTAATTCTTAATCACAGACAAGTGCTACTCCAGTGCACCCTAAGTCTCGTAGTGTCTTTTCTTGACTCTTTATAAATAGTTTTCAGGTAGTGGATGTCGCGGAAAGTTTTATGCAATGAAAACTTTTTGGAAAATTATTTTCGTGCAAGGATCCTAGAGATTGTAGACTAGACTCGAGAAGGAATCCTGGTTCACTACAATCGCAGCTCTGATACCAATCTGTCACACCCCTTTCTTAGGCGGAAGCATAAGGTGTGATCATGAAAGGTTTTCATTGCATACGATTGGTAAACATACAACATGCTCATAAAAATAACTCCAAATGCAAAACATCACATAACTGAAAATCATAGTTTAAGTGTTAACATCACGAGACAGCAAATTGTCTGAACAGTTTACAACTTTATTCAAAAGCAAACATAAACCACATCCACGAGCAAGAGTAAGACCGTGCGCACATCCACTTTAGTTACCTGAAATACATGTGAGTTTTTGGAAAAACGTCAACATAATGTTGGTGTGAATTCATGCAGTTTTTTTTTGTATTGAATGTTTAAATACTTGAATGAAAACATGGTATGTAACTGGTAAAATGTATCTGTAACTGAGTACTGTGAATGTAAGTAATATGAGATCGCTAGTGGTTTGCAAGGCCATTAACATGTGTCACGACATAGGAAGCCACCAAACCTAGGCATTTTTGTCGACTTTGACTGAGACACAGAAGCACTCATTGGTAGAAGTAGGCCAAGAGTAGGGTTGCCTGAAACCCATTAGATCTAACCTTTTGTTTCGTGGTCTGAATGTATACGTTGATTAATGGTGCTTATGGTACCCTATTCGGGACATGATCTAAGTATAATTCCGTAGTTTTTGTTATTCAACATACCATAACACATGTATTTTCCCCAAGTTAGAAAACAAATAAAAGTTTAAAAGTGGGGACATGAACTCACAATTTTGCGTTCCTTGCGCCGTAAACTTCACCGGGTTTTGCTTATATTGCGTCGTGACCTAAACACATTTTATTAACGTTAGTCACTAGACTTGCATCGCACAAGTACAAGTCACCATATTTTATGTAGGTATTCTTTGTGTGTTAAAAATAATTTATATTTTTAACTATGTATCTTGCTTATATTATTTTACTCAAAAATAAATATAAGTATCTTGTATTTTTCACCCGAATTATGTATTTTGTCCAAAACTTCATTTCATGCTCATAACTTGTCCAAGTTATTTATTCTATCAAGTAATATATTTTCATAAATATATTTTCTTGTATTTGTCTAAGCATGTTGTATGTATATTTTTGTATTTTTACTTCTTAGGAGTACTTAGTGTATTTTCAAGTCCTAATACACTATCACGTATAATACATACTACATACACTTAGCACAAAATTTGGTGATCAATAAATATATATATTTTTCTCAAAAATATACATACTTAATATCAATTTTAATCTTGAAGAAATCATCATTTCTTAACACAAAAATTAGGGAAACCTTGGTAAATATTTTTAGATACATTTTTAGGGAATAAGTTTCTCAAAAACTTATATTTTTCTAAGTGTCAAAATTTATAAAAATTTTGACATAGTTTCCCCTAAAAATGGAGGTTTCCCATGTTTTCAAAACATGTGTTTATTTTCTTTTAAATCATCATCAACATCAACAACTCATTCAACACTTACCGAGTGTCAAAATCAAGTAAATTTCACTACATCATGAACTTGAAGTTTTTGTAAAAACTTGTAGTAACTTACCTTGTTATTTAGTAGGTTTAGTTATCCTTAAAAACATGGTTGTTTGTTTGTAAATCCCATTCTTGAAGGATTTAGTCATTTACAACTTGTAAGATGATTTTTCTAAAAATATTTCTTTTGTATTTTTCTTGTTTCATAAGTGTTTATACACTTGTTTTTCTAATAAAAATAGTGTAGGTTTAAGTAAAAACCAAGATCTTCTAAAAATCATACTTTAAACTTGGTTTTCTTGGAAAATCATTCATAAATCTTGGATTTATAAGTTTACTAGCTCATTTTGTTTATTACTTTTCAAGAAATTATTTTGTTTTCAAGTTCATGTCTATGTATAAGGATGATCTTCTTGTGTTAACACATAGTCATCCTCTAACTTGCTAGATCATGTGTTTAATCACAATCTAGCAAGTTCAATGTAGTGATCAACATCAATATTACTAGTAAACAACAAGCAAACATCATTCATACATTAAACAACACTATTTCATCAAGTTTTCATCATATGTAAGCTTTATGTTTAAGATTCAAGTTCAAGTCTTTTAGTGTTCTTATGATTTCAACATAATACATCTTTTAACCACTAAAAATATGAAGTAAACAAGGGTGTTCAAGAATCTTACAACTAGCTTAAAGCTAGGGAAGAACAATGGTGAAAATGTGGTGGATAAAAGCAAACGAATGAGGTCCTTCAAGTTCCGTGAGCACCGAGCCTCGTTAGTGACCTTCTAGCACCTTGAGAAGACCTTGGATTGTATGATCTTGAAATGAAAATGGTGAATGCATGAGGGAGAGGGGTTGGCCGAGAGGTGTAGAGGGAGGGAGGAGAAGTGGTGATGAGTGAAGGTGATAAGGTTATTTATAATCAAAAGCCTATTAACCAAGAGTCCTTATGCTCCTTCAAGTACAAACATAATCAATTCAAAATCCAAGGAATATTATGGAAATATTAGGAAGATTATGAAATCTTGGTGGGGCCATGCTTCTTGCCCGATTGCTTATATGGGGGGGGGGTTAAATGAAAGTTAAATGGCAAGGTAGGTGATTTAGTGGAGGGTGTTAAGTGTAAGTCTAGTGTTTAATGTGTATGATGCATTCTATAATATGTTAGGGTGTTCGGGAACCATAACTAGCTCCGAAAAAGTGAAACAATGTTTCTAGCAATATTTTATGATCCGGGCAATGTCCGGTTGTTCGGTTAGATACCGTTCCGTTAAAGTGCTAAATTGCACCGTTTAGTATCTTTTAAGTACCTTTTGGTGACACTTTTAATTCCCGACACTTAGGGAAGTATTCTGGATGATAAAACATGAATTCTGCATAATATTTTGAGGTTATAAGGCTGATTATAGCTGAATTCTGTAAAATTCTGCACTTAAAGTGCGTTTGGGGTGCTTTTTAGTGTGTATTTTAGCTTCCGGAAAGTCTACATGTTAACCCTTGTATGTACTCTTGGGTTTTAATGTATTCTTGACGTTGGACCTACACCTAGGCCCAATTCTATTGTCTGACTGTTTTTTTGCAGAATTGTTGACACAATGTGTCTTACCGGTGAGTTTACTAGTATTTCTGACGCAACGCTATTCATTAATGCATAAAGCAATATTTTGTAGTATAAAACGTGCATGAATTCACTTGTATAGTATGTAATCAGACAATGTTAACATTTAAGCACATAATTGCAGTCATTAAATAATAGTCAAAGTGTACGAAAATTATCGGTTGGGTGCCAGTTGTCACAGATAACCTGATCGAAGATCGATCTTGGAATAGTAACTTGATCCCTGAAGTTGGTCGAACAGATCATCGATCCTCAGCAAGGGATACCGATTCTTGATGGTTAACTTGTTCAGCTCTCGGTAGTCGATACACATACGAAAACTACCGTCCTTCTTCTTGACGAACATAACTGGAGCTCCCCAAGGTGAGAAGCTTGGCCTTATAAATCCCTTATCCAGCAACTCCAGAAGCTGCGTTGACAATTCTTGCATCTCTGAAGGCGCAAGTCGATAAGGTGCCTTGGCTACAGGCGCGGCGCCTGGAACCAAGTCAATGCGGAATTCGACTTGTCATTGAGGAGGTAATCCTGGCAAGTCTTCGGGGAAGACTTTAGGATATTCCCTTACCATAGGGATATCTTCGAGCTTTGGTTATTCGGCTTCCTTATCCACAACGTGAGCTAAGAAGGCAACACATCATTTACGCAAAAACTTCTGTGCCTTCAAACAACTAATAATCCGTAGAGGTGTATCATGCTTCTCCCCATGAATCACGATAGTCTCTTCATTCGCCATCGGGATGCGGATAACCTTCTTATGGCATACAATCTCTGCACGATTACTTGACAACCAATCCATCCCAACTACGACGTCGAAGCTTCCCAATTCAACTGGCAGAAGATCTAACGAAAACTCACGCTCTCCGAGCTCTATAACACAGCCTCTAATCACTTCACTAGCTTCCCATTAGCTAGTTCTATCGAGTACGGGATATCTAACTTACTTGCTACTAACCCAAGTATATTCTTAAACTCTAGAGATACGAAGCTATAGTCGGCACCGGTATCAAATAGCACAGATGTAAAATGTTGATCAATAGGGAATGTACCAGTGACTACCTTCGGATCCTGGCGAGCTTCCCTGGCTCTTATGTTGAACACTCTCCCACGAGCTTGGTTATTCTTTGGGCAATCCCGCTTGAAGTGCCCTACATCACCACAACCAAAACAACCTTGACCGTTCCCAGTACCACCCTTATTGTTGTTATGGTTGCGTCCTTCTTGGTTGTCGTTATTATTTCCCCCGCGGTTTCCATTTCCCGCCTGGTTTCCATTTCCATTCCGGTTTCCATTACTCCCTGATTTCTACTCCCATAACCATTTCCACCACGGTTACCGTTGCCATTACCATTTCCATTTCCTTCTTGACCACTGTTTCCGCGACCAGTTCCAACCCAGCACGTTTCCTTAGAATGACCATTCTTTCCGCAGTTACCACACTTCCTAAACCTGCAGTGACCGGCATGATGAAACTGACACACATCGCACTTGGGCAGAGTGCCCATATACCCTTTCCCTTTGTTCTCAGTATTTGCAGCACCAGTCCTGACCTCGGCTGGTGGGTTAGCATCTCTTCTCTTGCTAGCACTGTTGTTTTTCCCTTGGGTACCCTTCTTGAAATTCGAAAACTTCCTTTTGTTTTCTCCAGACGACTCTACATGAGTCTCTTTCTTCTTGGTATCAGAGATTGAGAACTTTCCCAGACGAATCGCTTCTTCAGTCAGTGCCACACTCAAGTCGATGGCTTCAGTAATTGTTGGAGGCTTAGAAGCAGTTACCATGCTGAGAATCTGGGGTGCCAATCCCCAGATGAAACGTTCAATCCTCTTAAATTCTGGCTCCACCAAGTAAGGAACCACTCTTGACAGGTCATGAAACCTCCGCACATACTCAGCTATCTTAGGACCATCCATTTTCAAATTCCAAAATTCAGTTTCCAACTTCTGAATTTCGGCTCTCGAACAATACTTCTTTCGCATCAGCTCTTTCAACTCATCCCATGACAATGCATACGCAGCAGCCTCACCCAACACAGAAATAGTCCAGAAATGTACGTGACTTGATGCTCTGGCGCACCTTTACTCATCCACAACACAGAATCTGTCTTCTCAGCCCATCTCACAAAAGCTACGGCACCTCCAGTGCCGTCAAAGTTCAGAGGCTTGCAGTCCAGAAACTGCTTGTAAGTACAGCCTTTACACAAGCGACATCATTCGCGGAAAGCATTAGCAAATCACACTTGGAAATGTCCAAACGTATTGTAATGTGTCTTAGGTGACTTAAACATTACCGTTAGGTGGGTAATTCTGTGAGGAACCTCCGCTGTGTTCGGAGCGAAGGGCCTCATGTTGTGCGATTGCCTGTGAAATGCGTTCCTGTAATTCTGCCTCAGTTGTAGGTAGCTGATTGTTCCTTCGAGGAGGCATCTTCTAAAAAGAAGATCGGATAGGTCAGGTCTTAATCGTTAAATAATTATATAGTACGTATATATTATAGCATTTATCATAACAGATAATCAACACAATCACAACATAAGCAAGTAATCCAACAATGTGTTTAATGAGAACATGACGATTGAGCTTTCATTAATCACCGACCATAGTTACATTGTTTACAAGTTGTATCACATCAAAAGGGACTCAGGGTCATACTACCCTTGTCCAATAAGTCTGTCAATATACAATAGTCACATGATCAAAGAGTGGTCTTCAAAAGGCTTCACAATCTCGGCTCAATAGTGGTGCTCTCACCAAAAGTAATGCAATCTGCATAAGACCAAAAACCAACTATGTTGATGGTGGAGGAGGAGGAGGAGGAGGGAAGAAAAGCAAGCTGCAAACATACGCAAGCTCCTCCTCGAGCTCATAGAAACGTCGAAGCAAGTAACTGATCTACTGCTCGACCGTAAGGAAACGAGCATCAAAATATGGAAAAGGAGTAAGAGGAGCAAGTGGATGAGAAAAAGGAGACGGTGATGAATGTGGGGGAAAAAAGCAGGCTGACAAGGACACGGTTGGGGACGCGGAGTCAGCTCAAGCTCTAAAACTCTGCGGCTCATAATCTCAAACTAGAGCTGAAGTGATAAAAGTAACTCATCCCGTGTGTAGCCGACAAAATGGGAGGGATGATAGGGATCTGAGATCGGCATAGAGTATGGTGGGAACCATCAGAATGGCTCGTCAAGTGGTGAAGAAGTGAAAGGAGCAAAAGGTGCAGCATGAGGGACCTGAGGAAAAGTTGCTGAAGCAAAAGGATCGTCACACGAGTGCTGGCCTAAAGTACCTTCCCCTGGACGGGGTGCAGGGATGTCCTGTAAGAAAACGATAGGTAAGTCAGTGCGAGGGACATCGGACTCTACAGGAGGGAGAGGAGTAACATCAGCGGGTGCGGGTGGAGGAATAAATGGGTCAACCAAAGGAGGATCAATAGGTGCAGGTGCTGGGTCAGGAATAAGAGGTGCAATGTCTGGTAAACCAAAAGGAACATATTCAGGCTCAGGTATCAACTCGGGATCAGCAGGTGCAACATCAGGCTGATCAAAAGGGACAAGATCTGGCTCAGGACCAGGCTCGGGGTCGTGTGGAGGAGATGGTGCAGCACACATAGCCGTGTCATCGTCAGAATTAGTAGCGTAATGCTGTAATCCAACCGCCTGTAAAGCTGAAGACGTCACAGACTCAAAGGAGTCTGAAACGGTGTGCAAACTAGAATCAGAGGATAACTCAATGACAGGAATCTCAGGAGGTGGGATAGCAACAACATCCTCATCAATCTCTCCATCACCCTGGGCTTCGACAGGAGGACCATCAACAAACAAATCAATATCGTCATCAAACAAATCGTCGAAAGGCCAATCCTCGGGAGGAATGACCACAAGAGGAACAGGATCGAGGATCGGAGCCACGATGTGCTCACCATTGGGATGACCAATGATGAGATGATCATGGACTGGAACAGGAATGAGAAAAGGATCCTCGTCTGGAATACCATCAACAAGGGGAAAATCATCGCCAAAGTCGGGCAACGCGAACGGCTGGTATGTCGTCCTCATCATCCGATAGCATGTTAGGATCACTCTCCGTGTCTAACGTAAGTATCTCGGGCTCAGGTGCAATCTCATCATCTGAGACGATGGCCATAGGATCATCAACGTCTGATAACCCGCTCTCTGAAGAAGACATAATGCCTGTAACATAGCAATCCACGCATTTTGAGTGATAACTGTCTTGAATACATGCTTGTCTTTCCTTTTGTAAAACGTTTGCTCCATGGATCTGGGCGTCTTGTGTATGCAATGAAAACATGTTGTAAAAATATTTTCGTGAGAGCCCTAATGATTGTAGTCTAGACTCGAGAAAGAATCCTAGTTCGCTACAATCGAAGCTCTAATACCAAACTGTCACACCCTGACTTTTGCGGAAGCGTGATTATGTGTGACTTGCTTAATATCATTGCATTCAACCATAACAAACAACTATATGATAAAACCCAAGATGTTCATCCATAGATAGTTTTAAAACATTACAAACAACATTGTCTTAAAATCCAAACACAGACTTCAAATCCATATTACAAACCATTCAAGTTTTAAGTTCCATAAGGACTCGACAAAAGACACTAATAAAAACTGGGTTTTGAACTATGTATCTTATCCAGGATAAGATACACAATCCAAACCCTTAGACACCGGATGACATCTTTTATTTCAAACAACACTTGAAACTTCCAAACGCCTGCCAGATCCACATTTAGTTTCCTGAAATACATGTAGTTTAAAAACATCAACAAAAGTTGAGCGAGTTCATGTGTTTAGTATGTGAGCTGGAATAAACTTTGTAATCATCGTAAGCATGTATGTGTTTGTAAATCCCGATATGAAAGCAAACAAGGAAAACAGATCGATTAATGGTTTGCAAAGCCATCAATATGTGTGACGTGATGCAGGAAGGCTCAATCTTAGCGGATTTTGTACCGCGCTTCCGGCTGTAAGACATAGTCACCTCATGGGCCAAATCCCGGTCCTCATGGGCGGGGCTCGCAACACCCAAATAGATCTATCACCATGTCCCTCGGTCCTACTACGAGGATTAATGGTCTTAAGCGTTGTACGCACCACTCACATGATCTAACAGTACATTCCTTAGCTAACCATACCATATGCAAATGTTTGTAAACAACTTGTAACATTAGTGTATTTGAGTTACGTTTCTTTTGTGGCTTCAACATTATTCTAAATTATACAATTATTTGTTAAAATAATAAATATTTTAACTTAAATTATATTTATTAAATTTTTGGAATAATAATATATTTTAACTTGACACTTTTATGTATTTGTACACGTATGACTTCCCCAAGGATGGGTGTATTCATACCCGTGTTCTAAAACTTGTATGTTTTGCCAAGTATCGGTGGTGTATTCCGGTGTATATTTATACGTACGAGAATACATATTTTTTATTGTGTTTATTAAGTATCTTATACTTAATTTTTGTATTAACTTTTTTCGGAATAATACTCTTAATAAAAATTCATCAATATATATTTTCAAAATATATATTTTAACAAATCTTACATAGAAAAATTATTTATGATTTTTCCCTTGGCAAAAATAATTGTATTTTCATTTAAACCTCAAAAATAATATATTTTCAAGATTATCTTTAGAAAATATTTATAATTCCATTTTTCACCCAAAAATAATATGTTCCAAGTTCATTTAAGAAAATATATATTTTCTCCCAAAAATAATATATCTTCTAATAATTTCAAGAAAACACACATATTTCTATTTACCCAAAAATAGTATATTTTCTTCTTGTCAAAAATATGATAAGTCTTTGTAATAATCATAAAAATCATATTTTTGTTTTCTTGGTGTCCAAAATACCGTTTACCAAAGTATACTTATGAATTAATTTCCGGAATATTTTGTGTAGGTTATATTCCTTGTTCGGTTTGTCCAATATTTTGGGTATATGTTACGTATTTATTTATTGGGATTTTGGTAATATTTTGGATTGTAATTTCTTGGTATTTTGGTTAGTTATATTATTTCAAATCCTAAAATAATATAACTAATACACATAATATACAAATAATCACACACATGGTGACATCTAAATATATATTCTCCTAAATACATATTTAGTCACTTTTAATATCAAAAACCAACCTCCAATATTTATAATTGTTGCAACAAAATTTATGGCAAATTTTATATAAAAATCATGGTTAAAAATATACTTGTAAATATTTGTTTAAAAATATTTTTCTAAGTGTTTAATTTCTAGAAAAATTTTGCCATAGTTTCCCCTTAAAAATGGAGGTTTCCATGCTTTCAAAGCATATCATTTTCTTTTATAAATCATCACAATCAACAACAAATCAACCAATACTTACCAATTTGCCAAAATCAAGCATTAATCACTACTTCATGAACTTGAAAATTTATAAAAATTTGTAGTAACTTACTAGAGTGTTTAGTGGGCTTAGTTACCCTTTAAAGTGTGATTGTTCATTTAAAAACATCATTATTGAAGAAGTTAGATGTTTACAACTTGTAAATAAATTTTCTAAAAATATTTCTTCTTGAGTTTTTCTTGTTAAATATATACTTCTATACTTGATTAACCACTAAAAATGTGGTTAATTTCCTTAAGAACCAAGCTTATGTAAATCTTGTATTTTTAACTTGGTTTCTTGAAAAAATATTCTTAAAATCATATGCTTACAAGACTTATATCACACTTTGTTCATCATACTTCAAGAAAAACATTAAATCTTTCAAGTTCATGTTTTAACATAAGGATGATCTCTTGATCACTAACATAATTATCCTCTCATCTTGCTAGAGTATGTCTTTAATCACTATCTAGCAAGATCACATGATGTTTAACATCATAAACATAAGCAATCAACATTCAAATAGCATAACAACACTCAAACAACATGTATTCTTGTGATTTTAGTCTTTTGTTTAAGATTTATGTTCTTGATTCATAGTGTTCTTCATGATTATCAACTTATACCATCTTTTAACCAACTTAATAAGATGTAAAATGAAGTGTAGAATGATCTTACCACTAGCTCAAGGAGAGGGATGAACACAAGAAGACGAAGGTGATGAATGAGGTGGTTAAAAGCTTGTATGAGAGGTCCTTAAACTTTCAAGAGTTCCTAGCTTCCTTGTAATGCTTCTCACACCTTGTGATGTCTTGAAAATGGATGAGAATTGAATGAAGGTGAGGGTGGTGTGTGTGTGTTTTCTCGGTCGTAAGTGAGGGAGAAGGGAAGAGAGAGTTTCAAGTGTTTGTGAATTGTGAGAATGATGAGGTTATGTTCTAAAGGTTCCTTATAATATCCACCAACACATGTTAATCTAATGGTTTATATTTTTAGTAAAGTTAGAGACATGATCTTATAAAATATTCAAATGAAATCAAATGTGGGGCCACTTTGTTGGCCGTAAATAGGTTGGGGGGGGTCTAGATTAGAGGGTAATTGTTAGTTAGATTATATAGTTAGAATCCAAGTGTTTAGTTAGGGTGTTTAGTTACTAGTGTGTTATGATGTTCGGTGACCATAACTAGCTCGGGAATGTCAAAACAATGCTTCTAGTGAAAATTTGGTGTTTCGGGTAGTGTCCGGTTGGTTACCGGTTCGTTAAGGTGCTAAACTATGCAGTTTAGTGTGCTTTATGTTACTTTTTGTGACAGTTTTGATTCCCGACACTTAGGAAAGCATTCTGGACCATTTAACCATATTTCTGCATGATATTTAAGTGTTTAAAAACTGATTTTTGCTGAATTCAGCAATTTAAGTGAGTTTCAGGCACTTTTCGGTACTTAAACTATCACTAGGAAGGCAGTTTTGTGATCCTTACTTTCCTACACACTATACTAGTGTAACTCTTGGTTTCTGGCTCATTTTGTGTCTCAATACCATGTCTGTCTATGTACTGAACTCCGTCAGCATTTTTCTGATTTATCTGATAACTGTGCTAACTTTGTTTCGTGCATCATTTGAATCAATAAATGTTACATGCAATAATGATATGTCATTTGCAATATATGATGCACATGTATGTATGATAACAATAATGAGAAATCAATTCGAGTCATTAATTGTAAATCAGCACAGTCATTAAGTCATAACTACTGTTTAATAATTGTACGGATACCTGGAATTTTGACAGTTGTCACAAAGACGTGAGTAAGGCCCACTGGAACGCCCATGGATTTTATCATCAACTTGATGAATTAATTTCAAGATATAAGGCTTTCCTATTATAACAGGTTGTTCAAAAGGATCCCCCATTCTTCCATCAAATATTCTGCTTTTTTCTGGAGACTCGGGTACAAATATCTATGGATTCGCTATTTGTTTCGTATAACTCAGTAAACACCGATTTTCTCGAAGCTTCTTGTTCATATCTTTCATCAAAAGGCGCTATTCGTCTTCAAACCATTTATAACCTATGTTTTTTTAATGATTTTGTTAATAACATACTACGATTATAGTAGGGGTCTGCACGGTTCGGTTCGGTTATTAGCATTATCCGTAACCGTAACCGAAGTCATCGGTTAATCGGTTCGGTTAATTCGGTTAATTTGTCGGTTTTCGGTTCGGTTCGGTTAATTTTTGGTTAATAACTTATTCAAACAAGGGCTAATTTTTTTGCTTAGAAATACATGTAATGGATGTATAAATACATGAAATCGATGTATAAATACATGAAATGGATGTATAAATAAATGAAATGGAGGTGTAACGCATGAATAGATGTTTAAATAAATGAAATGAAGGTATAAATAAATGAAATGAAGGCATAATTAAATGAAATAGAGGTATTATTACATGAAATGAAAGTATAAAATATGAAATACATGAAATAGAGGTATAAACGCTAGAAATATATAAAAAAAAAAAATGGTTCGGTTCGGTTAATTTCGGTTAACCGATGGTAAAAAAAGATACCCGTTGACCGACTTTCGGTTAATTCGGTTTCGGTTCGGTTTTGTCGGTTTTTTATTCGGTTTCGGTTAACGGTTCGGTTATTACACACCCCTAGATTATACTAATCGGGTCCTGTGTGGAACGAAGGATAGCATTTCGAGAGTCCATAAGATAAACCCAAAAGGCCCATTAACAACACGCTTGAACCAGCCAGACCAGAAGCACATACGACGTCGTTGGCAAAGATTTTATCCCAACATCATCATCACTTCCTGAATCCTAAAATAAAATAAAATCATCACACCCCTCCCTGTTCTAAATCGTGGATCGGAGACCGGTTTTCTCATTCTCGATGGATTCTAAAAAACCCCAAATTTTCTCCGTCATCTTCCTTATTGTTTCATCAATTTTGTGCTCACAATCTAGGGTTCGTAATGAATCACACGATCGCTGTTCTTATTCTAATCGTTAATCGAGATTTGATTTAGATCGGCCAATCATAATAATAATAAACTGTTTAATTTGGTTGCAGGCCGATGGAACCGGTTCGGTTTATTTCCTTGATAGCTCAACTCACAACTATTTCCAATCTCGCTCATCTGAGGTAATTTCTTTGTCATTTTACTTTGAATTTTGATGTAGTGTTTTATTTGAATTAATGAAGATATTGAAATATTATATTTGTTTTGTAAGGATTTGTTTGCATTCTGCAATTACTGTTGCTGATGATATACTACTAGGAAATTGAAAGCTAGATCTTGTAATTAATTACATGTTTTGATATATAATCTGTTTTCACTATTACAAGTTTTCGTCTGCTGAAAGCCTCTTGGCCTAGTAGCAACTGTGATACGGACCAAATCGTAATCAAATGATTCAAAGAAACTAGATAACAACTTGAGAGATTTTTGGAAGTGACTAATTCATTTCTTTTCATTCCTAATAATCTCAAAACACTTACTACCGTTATATAGGCTACTCATACGTTGAAGAAGAAGATGAAACAAAATATAATCTAACCACCCACTAACCCATTATCTATTACTAATTCAAAGAGAATAATCCACTCATGGAATTAACTAAATGCATAAAAATAGCTTGGAAGACCCACGTTACATCAGGACCAAAGGCACGTATCAACCTGGTGTTTTTCCCACCAAAGTTTTGCGTGTTCGAGTTCCACATAGTGGTCAATAAGAAGTTCTCATCTTGGTTTTAAAATGCGCGATGCGCTCCGATGCGTTTTGATCCCAAAAGCCGATGCGTGATGCGTGCGCATCACGTATGCAGGTCGTTTGTTATTTAAAAATATAATTATAGAAAATATTTTAACATGTTAACTTTAATTCTAAAAATTTAGAGATTAAAATAAATAAATACAACAAAATAACTCTAGTGCCATGAAAGAAGTTCAATATAACCAAAATAAGCCTTGAACTCTTAAGTGTACAAGTAGTCTATGCAAAAGGTACAAGCAATCTTTGTAGGAACTCATTAAACAACTTCATCAGCTCATTGTACAAGCTTGTTAAGCACATTCTACAAGCTCATTGTACAATTTACTCAATAGTGGTTGATTTCGGAAATATGCGTGCATCAGGAGCGCATCGCATCACCTGATGCGATCTCATCAGCACATCGCATCACGCATTATGCGCGCATTTTAAAACCAAGCTTCAGATGTTGATATAATAAAGAAATTGACGCAGGACGGAAGTGAGAAAAGGGCAAGATATGTTCTAGAAAATGTTTAGATAAAACCCATATGGGAAAAAGTTTATATAATAATATTAAAACTTCTTCTTAAGCATTACAAATGAATCCCTATTTATAGGCTATGCTCATTACCGAAGAATTAAGTTCGGTCAACATAACCTACATATTAAGTAGAGACTTATATAATATAAAAGACCGTAAGCGAAATTATTGATTTCTGTCAACAAAACCAACATTCTAGGCTCAGTTAAAATACATAATAAAACCCAAAAAGAAATCACCAAATTATATATAAGAGATTTTTTTATGGTTACTTTTTTTAGAGTTATTGACCCATCTCTGCACTCTATTTTCACATTCCCACTGGTCCATATATGAGTCGACCATTGGAGTAATTGGTCCCTAATCAGAAATGAAAGAGCTAATGCCCTTGAATTTGGAATCATTGGTTAGTATTGTATGAAGTTATATGTGCGACATACAAGTCCAAGGTTACAAAATCATTTAAAGTAGTATTTGTACTTTGTAGTACAATCAAGAGGCAGTAATTTGCTTGTGTAAAAATATGGCCGTAGTTGCTATGATTGTGTTTTAGTGACCCTTGTCAAAAGTGCATGTTTGTGATTGAAGTCCTCACACTAAATTTGTCTAATATGCTACGCATTGCAGTATTTCTTTGAATTCACAGAGATAATGTTCAATAAGTTAAAAAATCTTATTTGAATAGTTGGAATTAAAGGTCTCATGGAAACACGTGATTTTTTTGATGTCAAAGATTAAAGCAGTTGTAGCACAAGTTCAAATGGTGTTCCATTGTTATTAACTTATTTCAAGACTTTCAAGACAAAAATCTACATTCTTTGTTTTTTTAACCTCAATTAACACGAGTATTTGGACTCGTAACTGGGTCATCCACTCATCTGCTGAGAAGTGAAGATGTTTGAAATTTCTTATTTTGTAAATGTCCCTATAGCAATAATAGTTTGACATGTTTTTATGGAATCCCTTAATCCCACAACTCGCTTGTAGATCTGTCAATACTCTAAATAACATATGAGTCTATGTCCTGTTGAAATGAAATGAGTCAATTGGTCATGTATATTCATGTGTGAATGGCGAAATTGTACCATTCCAGTATTAATTATTTTAAGAAAAATTAAGGGCACATCATGACAGCCAGTTTCATTCATTTTTGCTTCTGCAGTACAAATCAATCTCAATTCCAGAAGTAGGCGCAGCTGTTTCAGTATTGCTCGGTTATGCACCTCCTTCTTCATTGTCATCTGCCAGCTCAGAAAAGGCAATATTACTCCTAAATCTTTCAAATTTCTCAAGTCTCTTTTCGTAATTTCTTCTGTTTAAAGTGATATAGTTTTTTAATCGATCTTGCAGTTAAATGAGGTGCTTACGGCCAACCCCTTTAATAGGCCTCATGCTGTTTTCTTGCTAGAGATCAGTGGATTCGGAGGTACCTAAATTCACATCTAGCATTAATCATTATCATAAGTTACTTCCAAAAGAGATCTATATTTTGTTATTTTTTAAATCTTTTATTACATTGCAAGTAGATAAGCAGCCTGAGCTTGGTTCAGACAGCGATGTTTTCAGCAAGGCTCTTAAGAGTGAAATTGCTGCCGGAGATGCCGGCATTCAGCTGTCAGGTATCACACACACACATATAGTGTAAAGATAGAATGGAAACCCAAGTTAGGGAGAAAACCATATGTGACAATTTTTTTTTTGAAATTACAGGGCATGTAATATCTTTAAGGGTTTTGAACCAAAAAAATAAAAAAAGTGCCAAACGTTTGAACAAAACAAGTTTCTGCGTAATAGTGTGTAACACGTCTGTTACATATGTTCCAAAAAACTGGGAGAAAATATTTAAAAAAAAAACCTCTTGTCACTTTTTCGATTTTTTTGGCTCAAAACGCTTAAAAATGCATATTACAAGTGTTAATTTTTTCAGAAAAAAAAGCTTACATAGGGTTTTCTGGAGTCTTCTCCCTAACTTGGGTTTCCTATGTAACCTCACCTTATATATATGTTTTTGTTATCTTAAAAACAAAGCTGGTTATATGTTTGACCAATAATTTTTTTATATACTTGCAGATGAGGATGAGTTAAATCTAATCTCTTTAAACGAACCCCAGCCTGTGGATATGGAATGCACCGACACAGATATAACCAAATTTGTTAGTTTTAACTTAGATCATGCTGTACCCCAAGTCCCTAACTGTGTTATATCTTTATGTCTAAATTCTAATCATGTCTGTTGATTGTTGATCTAGGCTTCATGGTTCGGCGGATCATACGTTAAAAATGAACTGGAATCATTGACCGGAGAATTGACTATCCCCTTGGCAAATGATGCTCAAATAAAGCTAGATATGTCAAAGGTTGTGTTCCGTTATCTTTATCTTTTCTTTCGTATGCTTGTAAGCTTTTCTTGTATCGTTGCGGGTTGATACCGGTTCGTTTATTATTGCAGAAAGCAGACAGAAAGTTTATAACGAGCATCATCTCTCTTATCCACAATGTTGAGAGGGCGATACAAGTGCATGAAGATTTAGTTGGAAGTGTTCCCACTCCAGCAGAATTGATCAACGGAAGATTCGATGGTTTTAGGGTTGTTATAATAATCATCTTCGTTTCTGTTTTATTGTTGATCATATGGCTGTTTAAATAGCTCGTGAATCATAATTGTGATATGTTGTAGGCTTTTCAAGAGCAATATGGAACCGATGAAGTTGTTCAGAAGGGTGCTGAACTGCTAGTGACCGTGGTATCCAAGATATATGACTCCTTGCAAACAACATACAAAGGTTCATTTCTTTTGAGTAAAATGTCATTTTCGTCCTTGAGGTTTGGCCAATGTTACGACTTTCGTCCAAAGGTTTGTTTTTTTCGCATCTGGATCCAAAAGGTTTAAAATCTTGCCATTTTCATCCAGCTCGTTAACTCCATCCATTTTCTCCGTTAAATCAGGGGTATTTCTTTCTTTTTTGTTAACTTAAAGGGCAATTTGGTCTTTTGAATACTTGTACATTATGCTAAATGCTTGTACACAAAGTGAAAAAGACCGAATTGCCCTTTAAGTTAACAAAAAAGACGGAAATACCTCTGACTTAACAAAGAAAAATGGATGGAGTTAACGAGCTCGATGAAAGTGGCAAGATAAACCTTTTGGATCTAGATGCGAAAAAACAAACCTTTGGACGAAAGTCGCATAACTAACCAAACCTCAGGGACGAAAATGGCATTTTACTCATTTCTTTTTCTCTATCCTTTTTCTTCTGAGTCA
>JARYGA010026170.1:0-26452 GCA_030545235.1 Helianthus tuberosus
AAATGCAAGGCGCTTACCTAAAAAATAACCATACAACGTGTTTGAATATCTCTCGGTAACCTGTTTAACTGATGATAAAGGGATAACCACTTCAGCTCCTTCCAAAGTCTCAGCAGATTCCATATTCCTAAAGTTAGCATGAACCTCCTTCTTGGATTGCAACACATTCGCATATGATAAGGGTTCCACACTCGGTTGCTGATTCTGCTGAGTGGAAGACGAGGCATCAACATCCGTAGGAACCGGTGACGGAATACCCATCGAAATGATACCAATATCCTTCTTAAGCTCATTCAGGACTTTAGAGCTAACCGTATAAATGTTCTCCACAGGTTTTGAAATATTAGTTAACCCATCCAGAATTGAAGTCTTCGAAGTAGAATACATACCACGTCTAGGTATCATATTATTCCCCTCAATGTTTGTAACTCTCAATCCTATTCCCCGAATCGGAACTGACCCAGGAGTTTCACCCCCACCATCAGGATCCGGATCGAAATCACTAAACCTCTCCATGCAGCTACAATACTCGTAAAACGAGATACACCCACGATGGCACCAAAACACATGCACAAACCCTACTGAAGCTGAATCCTTAAACCCTAGGATTAAACGTCAACCCTTAACTAATTAAACAAGCGTATCGATCTAGCTAAATTAATCTCAGTTAACCGCAATCAATAACAACTAGGTTAATTAATCAGGGTTTCCGAAAAGATCCCACAGGCGGCGATTAAAAGAAAAAAAAAGAAAAAGATAAACCCTAGTTCTAGATCGGTCACGACAGCTAACGAGTTCGTCATAGAAGTTTGTTGAATCAAACCTCTAATCACAGACTGTTATACCGAAGATCACAAGCAAAATCTAGGGTTACAGGAAGAACCAAAAATCGCCTCCATTGTGTGCATACTTAGTACATTGTTTTACATTACATTTCATGCTATGTACGCCCATTGTGTGCATACTTAGTACATTGTTTTACATTACATTTCATGCTACGTATGACCATTGTGTGCATACTTAGTACATTGTTTCACATTACATTTCATGCTATGTACGCCCATTGTGTGCATACTTAGTACATTGTTTTACATTACATTTTGTTGCATATGCTCATCCAGCATATGAACACATTATATTACATTATGTGAACCATTTGCATCTATTGAACCATGTGAACCATTTGACAATAGACATTTGACTATACCTAAACATTTCTACAATTCTTAAACATTACATCTTGATGGTTTGGTTGGAGTAAGTGATTTAAGTAACGAGGCGTGTGTAATATGATACAAGCACGGTGGATACGCCGCTGGTACTTCCTATATATAAGTGTTTGTATGGTATTACATATCGTAGCGTTATTTGAATCATTTCAATTTGAGACATATAACATTTTATACAAATAAAACACTTTTCACAAGACATTGATTTACAAACAACTTATCTTATACAAACTCATTTTACATGGTTATTCATTTAACCACGCATTATTCTCTTATTTATACATATCATCTGAACTTATTGTTTTTCAAACGATTTACAAAACAAATCAATTTACAAGGTTCATGACTAAACTTTATTAAACATTTTCTTAAACTTACAAGCCATGAATCCTATTTTCACAAAACCTATGTATCTCACAGGCATTTTTATACTGACGTACCTATTTTCACATGTGTTTTCAAGAGTTGATGCATAAGACTTATCGAGACATACTTAGGCGGACCTGTGCCTTAGTGACTTAAAACGAGACAAGAACTAGTTAATTTTTGTTATGTACTCTTTGTTTCTTGTTTAAAACAATGTAACTCTCTTATTTCATTAATAAAACGAAACTTTAATTTCCATGGTTGTGAAACAATTAATTCTGTTACAACACTCCCCGACGTTTCCGCCACGTTTCGTTGTCTCACGTGGTCGGGGTGTGACATGTCTTGTGACTCCTGGTAACTTGACCCATGACCACTCCAGTATCCCAGACAGCAAGTTCCAACAACATGTACCTAAAGGCCTGCAAGCATGTAGAAAAAGTGTATCAGACAACGCTGGTGAGTTCAATGAGTTGTTAAACCGTTTGTTACCGATTACTGATTCATGTTATGCTATGTTGATAATAACTTGATACCGCACACGGCCCTTTTTGCCCTTCCCCAATGCTCTATCATACATTGGTCATGATTTAAAGTTATTAGTTCACGCTCGTCCTATCCAGGTACGTCGTGAGGGTGCCAAACCTAATAACGCTATCAACTAATAACCCCCTTACCCTACAAGCAACTAACCCGGTAGTATGATGGGACTTAAGTGATAGAGAGTGAGTGTATTATCCAACATTAACGTTTACTGAAAACCACTGCATATCCCCTGCAAGGATATGTGTATGTGAAATCCGCCTCACATCCCCTACAAGGATGTGGGTTTTTGAAAACCGCCTCATATCCCCTACAAGGATATGGGTTTACGAAAATCCGTTTACAAGTTTTGTCAGTTTGATTGTCCCCACCGGACGCATGCTTGTTTTGAGAGGAGTGAACTCACCTTGGTTTGCTCGGTAAGATTAGTTACTTGTTTAATAGTTGATCAAACACGTCCTAGCATGGTTACCGATAACAATCAGTTTCATGTGCACATAAACCACACATTTCACGTACAATTAATTCACATATTCCTTGTTCACATACCACACAATTTATGCACAAGTAGCACACGTATAAATCAAGCCATAATAGTCAACACATCAGTCCAATATCATCAAGTATTCACTTAGCATGCATTTGATTCAAAAGCAGATTCACCCCATGATCTCATGTTTACAAGATACATACACTTAACCAGTCAAGTCCTACGTAATTAGTTCTCATCCACGTTATTCACATACGTTCATAGTGTGCATATTGCATAACAGGTATCCACCACTTCAAACACATAACACACATAACAGATGGTTTACTGCTCACATTCGACAATTCATGTTTCCCATTAATGTTATACCCTCCTTACAACACATGCAATTACCAACATACTCATCATAGCCTACTGTTCTTGTGTGGCTTCTCAGCGAAGGTTTCACACGACGAAAGACCATGATTCGTCGACCACCTTGTGACAAAAAACCACGACGAAAGACTATGATTCGTCGACCACCTTGTGACGAAAAATCACAACGAAAGACTATGATTCGTCGACCACCTTGTGACGAAAAATCACGACGAAAGACTATGATTCGTCGACCAGAACCCTATCAGTTACATGATTGAACCAGTCATGCATTTTGATTTTTCTACCGGATCAAAACAACTGCTCAAGTATCCTAAGAACCCTAATCAGTTAGCATTTACATCATCATCACCAAAACATTCAGATCGGATCATACTAGGTCATCAGTTTATCATCATCATATAAATTTCTAGGTTAATTAACAGCATTTCTATGATCCTAACAGCACCGAATCATAGTTCTTGCGACCCTAAATCATAGTTATTCATATACCCACTAACACAATTCATCACGTAGTCACACAACTAGGATTAACAAACGAATTCAAATCAATAAAACACACAAGTATTTTCCTTAACGACCGGGGATGAACTAACCAACGGAAACACAACCATGTATCATCAGAAAGTATAACAAAGTATGGTGTAACACTAACCGAGGAGGGATTAGAGAGTGTGGCTTCGAATCAAGGAGTCTTCGGATGGTGCGACCGAGTGAGGGGTGCTTTCTTGCTGCCGTCGAGGTGTAGAAAGAGAGGAGGAGATTAGGGTTTGCTTCTTGTGTAACTCACAACATTATGGAAGTTGCAAGACTAAGTATGCGGCCCCCTTATACAAGCCGGCCTAGGCCTTGGGCCCTGAGAGTTGGGCTGCGAATTAGAGGCCATGACCTACAACCCCAATATTGCAATTTGAACCCGGGATCTAGTTCAACATGCTTATGAAACCATTTAGTATAACTAATCACACACTACTAACTGTGCGGCTGCCTTAACCCGTTCGACACTAAGCATACAACTTAAATGAACCACCAACTTAATCGGTTGTCGTTTGCTCAAACAATATAGTATACATCCAGTTATAATACATAGTCCAGCATGGAATGTAACGATACACAATAATGACCTCAAAAGTACGGGTTGTCACATCATCCCCAACTTGAAAGAAATTTCATCCCAAAATTTGGTAAGCAGTCTCAACGAAAAGGAGGGATAGTTCGAGTGATAGCTTAGGATGACTGTGGATTTTCCGCAGGTGCCACATCATCCCCAACTTGAAAGGAATTTCGTACCGAAATTCGCTAGTGACGTCGGGAGTTGCTTCAACCTTCTGAACAATTGAGGATACCAGAGCTTTAATAGATCTTACGTTCCCAAGTGGACTCCGATCCACCTCTTGAGTTCCAACGAACCCTCGCGATCAGAATTTGACTATGCTAAGGGACTTGACGTCCTGGTCCATGATTTCAGTGGATTCCTCGATAATTGCAACTTGTCATTAACCTCAGACTCTAATAAGGGTATCACAAGTGTTTCATTGAACAAACACTACCTTAAATTCGAGACATAAATAACATCATGTACGTTACCCAATTCGTCGGGTAACTCGAGTTTGTAGGCTACGTGAACGATTCTTTCCAGAATTCTGAATAACTCAGCGCAACATAAATTAAACTTGCCACGCTCCCAAGCGTACCACACCCTCCCAGGGTGAGATTTTTTAACATGATACGATCGCCTACAGCGAACTCCTAGTGTTTCTTAAGCTTATCAACTTTCCTGATGGCCACGCGTTGCCGCCAAACGATTTCCGATCCAAGCAATCTTCCCAAGAGTTTCGAGTACAAGTCCTGGACCTGTGGTTAGGTTGTCACCCACTTTAATCCAACAAGGAGATATCTGAATACTAGAATGGTAACTGCTGCAGTAGAACTCAACCAAAGATGAGTGTCCTTCCAGTTTACTAAAGTCTATCACACACATGCTCACAACATGTCTTCGAGTGTCAGGATGGTCCATTTACTCTGACCTTTTGCCCTACGATGGTAAGCAGCGCTCTCGTCTAGACGGGAGCCACATGATTTGTGTGTTGCCTGCCAAGAATCGGGTATGAACGCAGATCTCAATCAGAGGTAGTAAGAGTTGGCACCTCGTGCCTAGAAGCCACCTCTCTTAGAGGAACATCCACAAGCTATGAAGACTCATCAGTTTCCTTGATTGCAAGAAAGTGTGCTGGTTATGTGAGACAATCAACGATCACCCAGGTGATATTATTTCCGTTTCGAGTTGTAAGTTACCTTGCGACAAAACCATGGCAGTCTGTTCTCATCTCCATATGGGTGTTTTCTGGTTGCTGACACACAGCAGATGGTTTCTGTTATTCCACCGTGACTTTTTGACAAGTCAAACATCGTTCACACACTTTGTTATGTGGGCCTGCATGCCCAGTTACCAGTACCTCCTATCGAAATCTAAGCGACTAGAATATCTAGGTTGGTGTGCTTCACTCAACACAAGTTCCCAAGGATTGTTGTATAGTGAGGTCCACATTCGTTCCATGAAGTAGCGAATATCATTCAACTTGCCAAAAGTTGCCCTTCCATGCCCCACATGGACCCAACTTGAAATTCCTCTTCCTTTAATGCTTTGGTTTGAGCAGGGCAAATCTGATCAGGTAGGTCAAAGTCGATGGTGTGCTGCGAGGCTCGTACACGTCTAGGTTTCATAGTTGAAATCATTCAAAGGTTCCATCCAGCGATGCCATTACATGTTTTAGCTCCTTCGAAACAACGGTACACGGGAGGCCCTTGTGATCGGTCTAAGTAGCGCATCTGGTACCGTCCAAGTAATGCCTCCAACTTAAATCCAAAGACCATGGTTTCCATCGCAGGTTGTGATTCGTGCAACTCTTCTTGTAATTCCACTACAGAAGCCATCACTTTCTCGTGTTGTATCAGTGTGTAACTGGGACTCTGATTCGAATCATCATGGTATACCACTAGATCACCCGCATCCTCGGGTAAAGGCAATGCTCAGTGCATTTCACAGTTGGGATTCGAGAGCTGAAAAGACGTCCTCCTGTTTTGTCTTCCACGAACACAGCACCCTGTTGTGTTAAAGAGATTAAAGTTGCGCGATCCTCAAAATCCTGTGATGAATCTGCGATAGGATCTAGCTAAACCAAGAAAATCACTGTATCCCCGATGGACTATTTGGTGCCGATCAATATCTAATGGAATGGATCTCTAGCAAGATCTGCATGTGTCCCCACTTTGCTGACTACGTGACCAAGAAAGTGTACCTCCCAAATCCTGATGTCACACTTTGGTAGACTTCGCGTGAAGTTGCTGCTCCCCTAGGAGCTCTAGGACAAAATACAAGTGCTGTTCATGGTGTTCCTTTCCCATGGTAGTGATTCAAAACATCGACAATAAACACGGTCAATTCATGTAGCCCATAAAGCTGCTGGTGTGTTGATTAACCCAAGGGTCATGGAATACAAAGTCGCAATGGCCGCATCGCGATCGAATGGAAGCTTGACCTTCACAACTGGTCGTCAGGCTGTCAATACATGGTCGAGGCAAACGGTTCATAACTGTCACCTCGTTAAGATCTCGATAATCAGTACTCATACGAAAAGGCTTATCCTCACGGATATAACTGGGCTCCCCAAGGCGAAAAACTAGGTCCAACAAAACTCCTGTCCAACAGTTCCTGTAGTTATTTAGACAGTTCTTGCAACCCTCCTAGTGCAAGACGGTAAGGAGTACGAGTAATCAGGGCTGCTTCTGGCACGAGATCAAACTGAGATTCTTCCCTAAAATTGTGGGAGTAAACCTGGAAGTTTCTCGGATAGCATTCCGAGAGGAATCACGAACAATTGGTGGATCCTAGATCCTCTTTACCTTAGCCTTAACATCAGTAATAGTTGCTAACGTAGCGGGGTAGTCCCTCCATAAACACTTCTTGCCTTCATAGCTGAAATGGCGCTAACCTTTGCACCATTCTGACGCTTTAGAACAGATAACGATTCTCCACTAAGGAGAAGGATACGCAAGATTTTCTTCTCACAGGGTATATCTGTGCGATATCTGGATAACCAATCCACACTAATTACTGCATCGAAACCATCAAGGATAGTAGAAAGAAGGTTGATGTCGAACACTTGTCCCACAAGGTCGAGTTTGCATCCCAACAAACATATGAGGTTCCAGCTGATTCCACAACAAGTTCGGTTCCAAGGAGTATCAGGGTTGAACAGAACAGGGACGAGACGATTATTTACCAAGAATGTGTAGGCCACCATGTGGTTATAAACCTGGCGTCACCCACGCCAATCCTAAATGCCCTTCCATGAGCTTCATTTCCGGTGTTGTTGTTTCTGTTACGAGAATTTCCAGTACTGTCATCGTTCCCTCGGTTATTGTCGTCTTGATTTAGCAACAACCAATCTATGTCGTAGGCACCTTCATTTTCATACTGTAGGCGACGATTACGAGTACCTTGATGTTGCCGTGACTGTTGCCTCTAATGTCGTTGCTTGAAACGGAGCCCTACGATCTTTCACCGACTAGGTCCATCTTTTCACATTCTGTGCTACGTCCTAAGGCGCTACTCATTGTGCTGGCAGTTACTCATTCCACACCATGGTCATTTGTCATCGTTTATGTCCCGATTAATTCATAAGAGTTGACTCCTATAAGTCGCTGACTAGGGTTAAGGATTCAGTTGAAGTCAATTCGCTGTTGTTCGTCGCCAGTAGTCAGGGTTATTCCAGTACTGAGGTCGGTAAGGCACTACGCTCATCCTCTTGTCCATCGTTCTTGCAGTTGACTGTGCAATACATGGTATGTATCCAGAGTGTTGAAGAAGTGATCACACATGATCTAAGGCGTTAATACATTGACTTCCAACAAACGAAGAGGAGTGAGAAAGGTATAAACCAATCATTCGACGCTGCGACATCCAACTCAGGGACGTCCGTACAAGCACCTAGCATTCTACACAGTTCTCTAGACGTTCAGATGGCTGTTCAGGTGATACTCGATAGCATCGAGATTCGAAAGGATTCAGAGAGGAGTGAAAAGATCGCGTTCGAGTAGGAGACAATCGCTGCTATGACTCCTATAGACTGTTGTGTTTCACATCAATCAAATAACGGAATGGAACCCCTTCTTCACTTGTTAAGCCTCACTGGGACTCGCATGCACCCAACATTATTATTGTGCACCCACAATAATATTGCGATTTGCATGCTCATCTCAGTTCCTCTCAACTCATGTTAAATGGTTCCTCAAACTCGAATGCCAAACAGAGGTTATCAAAATGATAAGATCATAGAAATCCAAGAACTATGACAGACTACCAACGCATCATAAGGTAAACAAGCAATTCATGTAACCATGCTATAGTGACGAGTGTGTGTTCGTATGTTACATCATAAACAAATATGTACTAGTCAAGTAATGTATGCAACAGGTGAAAGAGACGAACCTTGCAATCTGGAGCTGAGTGTCATGGTCGTATTCACTTATTTAGAACTGTTCGGTTATAGTCTGGTTTTATAAAAACGTTTTAAAACCAAGTTCACTAACCAGTGGCTCATATACCAAACTGTCACACCCCCAAAATACCACATGCGGAATCCCCCGCGAGGCGTGTGATGTACCAGGATCTTAGCCACCAATCACATTGAACTCATAAGAATAAATCAATTAAACTTTCATTTATTTGAATAAAGCGTTACAAAACATTATTTATTAATCAGCGGAAGCATAATACAATAGTTAACAATTTTGTAACTCAAGTGTATAAAAGCCATTAAACTTGTCTTGTGATTCCTTGTAACTTGACCCATGACCACTCCAGCATCCCAGACAGCAAGTTCCAACAAAATGTACCTAAAGGCCTGCAAGCATGCAGAAAAAGTGTATCAGACAACGCTGGTGAGTTCACTGAGTTGTTAAACCATTTTTTACCGATTACTGATTCATGTTATGTTATGTTGATAATAACTCGATACCGCAGACGACCCTTTTTTCCCTTCCCCAATGCTCTATCAAACATTGGTCATGATTTAAAGTTATTAGTTCACGCCCGTCCTATCCAGGCACGTCGTGAGGGTGCCAAACCTAATAGCGTTATCAACTAATAACCCTGTTGCCCTACAAGAAACTAACCCGGTAGTATAATGGGACTTAAGTGATAGAGAGTGAGTGTATTATCCAACATTAACGTTTACTGAAAACCGCTGCATATCCCCTGCAAGGATATGCGTATGTGAAATCCGCCTCACATCCCCTACAAGGATGTGGGTATTTGAAAACCGCCTCATATCCTCTACAAGGATATGGGTTTACGAAAATCCGTTTACAAGTTTTGTCAGTTTGATTGTCCCCACCGGACGCATGCTTATTTTGATAGGTGTGTACTCACCTTGGTTTGCTCGGTAAGATTAGTTACTTGTTTAATAGTTGATCAAATGCGACCTAGCATGGTTACCGATAACAATCAGTTTCATGTTCACATAAACCACACATTTCACGTACAGTTAATTCACATATTCCTTGTTCACATACCACCCAATTTATGCACAAGAAGCACACGTATAAATCAAGCCATAATAGTCAACACATCAGTCCAATATCATCAAGTATGCACTTAGCATGCATTCGGTTCAAAATCAGATTCACCCCATGATCTCATGTTTACAAGATACATACACTTAACCAGTCAAGTCCTACGTAATCAGTTCTCATCCACGTTATTCACATACGTTCATAGTGTGCATATTGCATAATAGGTATCCACCACTTCAAACACATAACACACATAACAGATGGTTTACTGCTCACATTCCACAATTCATGTTTCCCATTAATGTTATACCTTCCTTACAACACATGCAATTACCAACATACTCATCATAGCCTACTGTTCTTGTGTGGCTTCTTAGCGAAGGTTTCACACGACGAAAGACCATGATTCGTCGACCACCTTGTGACGAAAAACCACGAAGAAAGACTATGATTCGTCGACCACCTTGTGACGAAAAATCACAACGAAAGACTATGATTCGTCGACCACCTTGTGACGAAAAATCACGACGAAAGACTATGATTCGTCGACCAGAACCCTATCAGTTACATGATTGAACCAGTCATGCATTTGATTTTTCTACTGGATCAAAACAACTGCTTAAGCATCCTAAGAACCCTAATCAGTTAGCATTTACATCATCATAACCAAAACATTCAGATCGGATCATACTAGGTCATCAGTTTATCATCATCATATAAATTTCTAGGTTAATTATCAGCATTCCTACGATCCTAACAGCACCGAATCATAGTTCTTGTGATCCTAAATGATAGTTATTCATATACCCACTAACACAATTCATCACGTAGTTACATAACTAGGATTAACAAATGAATACAAATCAATAAAACGCACAAGTATTTTCCATAACGACCGGGGATGAACTAAGCAACGAAAACACAGCCATGTATCATCAGAAAGTATAACAAAGTATGGTGTAACACTAACCGAGGAGGGATTAGAGAGTGTGGCTTCGAATCAAGGAGTCTTCGGATGGTGCGACTGAGTGAGGGGCGTTTTCTTGCTGCCGTCGAGGTGTAGAAAGAGAGGAAGAGATTAGGGTTTGCTTCTTGTGTAACTCACAGCATTATGGACGTTGCAAGACTAAGTATGCGCCCCCCTTATACAAGCCAATCTAGGCCTTGGGCCCTGAGAGTTGGGCTGCGAATTAGAGGCCATGACCCACAACCCCAATATTGCAATTCGAACCCAGGATCTAGTTCAACATGCTCATGCAACCATTTAGTATAACTAATCACACACTACTAACTGTGTTGCTGCCTTAACCCGTTCGGCACTAAGCATACAACTTAAATGAACCACCAACTTGTCGTTTGCTCAAACAATATAGTATACATCCAGTTATAATATATAGTCGAGCATGGAATGTAACGATACACAATACTGACCTCAAAAGTACGGGTTATCACACCGACTCCTTTGAGTCAGTGACATCCTCTCCCCTTTTAACCGCTGGACTAGAGGCTTATCCTGCTGATGAGGATGATACTGTGACAGTTGCACCAGCTACTCCTGTTCGTGTTCCTACACCTGCTGGTACACCTCCTCATACCCTTGTTCGAGCTGCCACTAGCTCTTCACAGCCACCTGCCCCAGTGAGCCATTTTAGTTGTTTGCGTAGTGTTCGTTATGCCACAGCTTTTCCTCATACCCATCCTACTCATGGGGGAGAGCCATAAGTTCATCCACATATACCCCCACCCGAGTCGAGTCTATGTCATTAGTCACCTCGATTATTTCCTCCATATACTATGTCGCTGTATGATCTGTACCATCCTTCTCATCACTCTGGTTACACCAGAGATGATCTTTTGTTATCACTCCAGCTGCAGGTAGAGATCCTCTGTCGCAGAGTCTATGAGTTAGAGAGCGTGGCCGATGCTAGGTGACCTATGCTACCAGCTTATCCTCCACCAGTCATACAACCACCACCATCTTCACCTCCACCAGTGTCTCCACCACCACCTGTCCATGCACCAGTTGATAGTCATGCTGCTCGATTTCTTACACTAGAGCAGCAGGTTAGTTTTCTGATCCGCCGAGTCCACGAGCTCGAGGATGAGGTAGCTCATCTTCGTAGCTTGGTTTTTCCTACACCTCCATCCCCTCCAACACCCTAGACACTTTTGGTTGTAGGTACCTTTTGCGTGGGAGTTCCAAACCCACTTTTGTGTATGTATGAAGACCAAGATTGAGCTAGAGACACTTAAAGGCTATGAAGACCAATGTAGGAGAAAATACTAGCTACTTTTATATTATGAAACTTGTACGACCGAGGCGATGTAACCTCGAGTCCCTTTTGTTTTTTTTCCACAAAAACAATGCATCAAGTTGTCAAACATATATATAAAAGCTCAATGGTTATTTTCTTTATCATACATTGTTGCTTATATGTGCATGTGTTATTTATGTGATTACAAGTTTGCTTGTTGTGGTGATCATTTATACTATATATATACATATGTACCTCATAGACATTTACCTAGTGAATATTGTCTAACCTACCCAATACTTCTTGGTAGAAGAAAATGCCGCCCAGACGGAACACAAACACAACCCCGTTACCAAGAACTGAAGCAGAACTTAACGAGTGTATATCTCTAGCAATAGCGCAGCATGAAGCCCTCCTCTCTAAACAAAGCGGTGTCACTTCTGGAATCAATCCTCCAACTGGTAATGTTAAGTCATCCAAGACACATTACAAATCTTTTGGCCATTTCCATTTGTGCTTTGTCAATGCTCACTCGTGATTTGTTGTTGCATATGTTTCAGGTTGCACATACAAACAGTTCCTAGACTGTAAGCCCTTGAATTTTGATGGCACATGAGGTGCCGTTGCATTCGTACGATGGGTCGAGAAGACCGATTCAGTTTGAGGATGAGTAAATGTTTGCCTAAGCAGAGAGTTACCTACATTTCAGGATTGTTCATGGATGGTGCACTCTCTTGGTGGAACTTTCAGGTTCAAACCAAAGATGAAGTTGCTGCTTACGCAATGAGCTGGGACGAGCTCAAAGAATTGATGAGAAAGAAATACTGCTCAAGGGCCGAAATTCAGAAGCTTGAAACTGAGTTCTGGAACTTGAAAATGGACAGGCCGAAAATTGCTGAGTACATTCAACGCTTCCACGATCTCTCCAGGGTCATCCCTTACTTGGTGGAGCCCGAATTTAAGAGCATTGAGAGATTCATCTGGGGTCTTGCTCCAGATATCCTGAGCATGGTCACTGCTTCGAAGCCTCCTACCATCGTAGAGGCTATTGATTTGAGCGTTGCACTCATGGAAGAAGCACTCCATTTGGGAAAATTCTTGAAATCTGGCGCAAACAAGAAACTCATGTGGAGTCCTTGAATGACAACAAGAGAAAGTTCTCGAACTTCAAAAAGAGCACGCGAGTGAACAATGATTCCAACAAGCGTAGGGACGCTAACCCGCCAGCAGAGGTCAAGACTGGCGCAACAAACACTGAGGCTAGTGGAAAAGGGTATGCGGGTTTTCTACCTAAGTGTGATAAATGCCAATATCACCATACCGGTCCGTGCAGGACCAGTAAGTGTGAAAATTATGGAAGGACTGGGCATGCCAAAGATACATGTTGGTTTGATGTGGGACGCGGTAATAGGACTCATGGAGGAAATGGTAACCAAGGTGGTAATGGTAATAAGAACTAAGGTGGGAACGGTAATCAGGGAGGAAATGGAAACAGGGGCGGAAATCGTAATCAAGCTGGCAATGGGAACCGAGGAGGAAACAATAATAATAATCAAGGCGGAAATGGTAATGGACGTGGCAAGGGCTGTTATGGCTGCTGAGACATGGGGCATTTCAAGAGATATTGCCCTAAAGATAATCAAGCCTGTGGAAGAGTGTTCTTAATTGGAGCATGAGGAGGACGCCAGGATCCGAATATGGTTATGGGTACGTTGCCTATTAACCAACACTATGCATCTGTTCTAATTGATACTAGCGCCGACTTTAGTTTCATATCTATAGAATTTAAGAATACACTTGGCCTAGTTTCAAGTAAGCTAGACATCCCATATTCTATAGAACTGGCAAACGGAAAGTTAGTTGAAGCAAGTGAGGTGGTTAAGGGATGTACACTTGAACTTGGAGAGCGAGAATTTTCTATTGATCTTTTACCCATTGATTTGGGAAGTTTCGACGTTGTTGTTGGGATGGATTGGTTGTACGACAATCGTGCGGAGGTGGTTTGCCATGAGAAAACCATCCGCATCCCATCGTTGAATGGAGAAACACTTGTGATTCATGGGGAGAAGCACGAGACGCCCCTACGAATTATCAACTGCATGAAGGCGCAGAAGTGCCTCCGAAAAGGCTGTATAGCCTTCCTCGCTCATGTCATCGACAAGGAGACCAAGGAGCCAAAGTTAGAAGACAATCCTGTTGTGAAGGAATTCCCAAAAGTCTTTCCCGAAGACTTGCCTGGGCTACCTCCACAGCGACAAGTGGAGTTTCGAATATATCTAGTGCCAGGAGCGACACCAGTGGCAAAGGCACCATACCGGCTAGCTCCGTCATAAATGTAGGAGCTATCGACTCAGCTACAAGAGTTGTTAGACAAGGGATTTATCAGGCCGAGCTTCTCACTCTAGGGAGCTCCAGTGTTGTTTGTTAAAAAGAAAGATGGAAGTTTTCGTATGTGCATTGACTACAGGGAGTTGAATAAGTTAACCATCAAGAATTAGTATCCCTTACCGAGAATTGATGACTTATTTGATAAACTACAAGGTTCCAGTTACTACTCCGAGATTGACTTGAGGTCGGGATATCATCAGCTATGAATACTAGAAGAAAGCATTCCCAAAACGGCCTTCAGGACTTGCTATGGGCATTACGAGTTCCTTGTCATGTCGTTGGCCTAACCAATGCACCGACAGTATTCATGGATCTCATGAATCGGGTGTGTAAGCCGTATCTGGATAATTTTGTAATTGTGTTCATTGATGACATCCACATATACTCGTGAACCAAGGAGGAGCATGAGCAACATCTACGAACTATCTTGGAACTCGTGAAAAGGAACAACTGTATGCGAAGCTTTCAAAGTGCGAATTTTGGATTCGCGAGGTGCAATTCCTAGGTCATGTGGTAAAAGAGAATGGAATTCACGTCGACCCTGCCAAGATTGAGGCAATCAAAAAATGGGAAGCACCTAAGACCCCAACTGAGATACGACAATTTCTGGGGTTAGCGGGTTACTACAGGCGATTAATAGAGAACTTTTCAAAGATTGCTCAGCGCTAACGTCCCTAACCCAGAAAGGATAAGAAATTTGCTTGGGGTGAGAAACAAGAAACGAATTTCCAAGTGTTGAAAGATAAGCTTTGTGACGCGCCGATTTTATCCTTACCCAATGGTACCGATGGTTTTGTGGTTTATTGTGATGCATCTCGACAAGGTCTTGTTTGCGTGTTGATGCAATGGGACAAAGTCATCGCATACATGTCCCGTCAATTGAAGGTGCATGAGAAGAACTATACCACGAACGACCTTGTGCTAGGTGCGGTGATATTCGCGTTAAAGATTTGGCGTCACTATTTATATGGCACTCGTTGCACAATCTTTATAGACCATAAAAGTTTGCAGCACATATTCGATAAAAAAGACTTAAACACGAGGCAACGAAGATGGGTCGAGTTATTGAATGATTACGATTGTGAGATAAAGTATCACCCGGGCAAGGGGAACGTTGTAGCGGATGCCTTGAGCCGCAAGGAGTGTGCAAAGCCTCTAAGGGTGCGAGCCTTAGAGATGACCGTACAAACTGATCTCACTACTCGGATTCGTGAAGCTCAACAAGAGGCGTTTAAACTGGATAACCTACAAGCCGAATCATTGCGTTGAATGGAAGCGCAATTGTTTCCAAAGGGAGATGGAAAATTGTACTTCATGGAGCGAATTTGGGTTCCATTCTTTGGCGAACTACACACACTTATTTTGGATGAAGCTCATAAGTCAAGGTACTCTATGCATCCGGGATCCGACAAAATGTACCAAGACTTAAAGGACTTTTATTAGTGGCCTAAGATGAAAGTAGATATTGCTACATACGTGGGTAACTGTCTTACTTGTTCCAAGGTTAAGGTGGATTACCAGAAACCATCAGGGCTGCTGCAACAACCTGAGATTCTCGTGTGGAAGTGGGAACAAATATCGATGGATTTCATTACTAAGTTACCGAGAATGCAAAGAGGCCATGATATGATTTGGGTAATTGTTGATTGACTTACGAAGTCCGCGTATTTTCTACCAATCAGTGAGAAAGATAGCACCAAGAAGTTGGCGGAAATATACCTCAGGGAGATTGTGGCACGTCATGGAGTGCCAGTTTCGATCATATCAGACCAAGATGGTCGATTTGTGTCAAGGATTTGGCAAACATTTCAGAAGGCTTTCTGGTCTCAATTGAATCTTAGCACGACCTTTCACCCTCAGATGGATGGCTAGAGTGAACGAATGATACAGACTTTGGAAGACATGTTGCGTGCTTATGTGACGGACTTCGGTGGAAGTTGGGATACTCACTTGCCTTTAGTGGAGTTTTCCTACAATAATAGCTATCACACCAGCATCCAGGCCGCCCCGTTTGAAGCTTTGTAAGGGCGAAAGTCTCGGTCCCCGTTGTGTTGGGCGGAGACCGGAGACAAACAGCTCATCGGTCCAGAGTTGGTTCAAGAAACCACAGATAAGATTGCTCAGATACGTGATCGTATCAAGACAGATCGTGATAGACAGAAGAGCTACACAGACAAACGACGCAAACCATTGGAATTTGAGGTTGGAGACATGGTTTTGTTGAAAGTCTCGCCTTGGAAAGGCGTAGTGCGATTTGGGAAACGTGGATAGGTGAACCCACGTTACATTGGACCCTTCAAAATTCTAGAAAAGATTGAAACCGTTACATACAAATTAAAACTTCCAGAGGAACTCAGCAGTGTACACGACACGTTTCACGTGTCTAATCTCAAGAAAAGTCCTACTCAGGGAACAGTCGTCATTCCAGCAGATGAGATTCAGGTCAATGAAAAACTCCAATTTACCGAAGAACCTGTTGAGGTTACGGACTGGAAGGTCCACAAAACACGTAGAAGTCGTATAAAACTCGTCAAAGTTTGTTGAAATTCACGTCACGACCCAGAGTTTACATGGGAACGTGAAGACCAAATCAAGTATAAGTACCCTCACCTGTTTCACAACTCCCCTGCAACCGATAACGCACTTGAATTTCGGGACGAAATTCTTTTAACGGGGGGAGAATGTGACAATTTGCATTTTTTGTGTAATTTTCGTATAATGTGAACAATATTTTATATTATATGGTTGTGCATTTTGAACTTATGATGTGTATGATTTCATGAATTACGTTTAAAGAACTCACAAAAAATATTTCATGATGCATAATGTTTATTATTAATGGTTGCGACTCAAAACAGTTTGAATAGTGCACAGAACGAAACTAGCACACTTATCAGATAAGCTAGTAGTACTGACAAGAGTTCAGTACTCAGACAGACAACATGTTTAGGACACAGATTGAGTCCCAGAACCAATGTTATACTAGAACCTTATGTGAGAAAGTAAGGGTTTATGTTACTCCTTTCCGAGTGACAAGTGAACACTAGAAACTGGCCGAAACTAGCTAAAACAATACAATTCAGCAAAATTCAGCACTTTTCAGCTTATGTATGTCACACCCTGAAATATCAGAGCTTGGCGTGACTGGAATGGTATCTTCATTGCATAGCGGAAGCAAATAAGCTAAGACTTCTAGAAAATGAACGCCCACTAAGTACTCGACACTTCATGGTTCTCCTATTCCAACCGTGCCTTAACTTTGAAATGCAACCTGAGAAAGAAACATACGAAAAATCAACATAAAGTTGAGCGAGTTCATAGTTTGTTTGTAAAAGATTTGAAGTAAATCTTTTTGAATAACTGGTTTTTGAAATATTGTTGAGAAAACGAATTTAAAAATCATTTTCTTTAGCATGTTATATTTAAACTTTGTATTCGTATAACTTCGTATTTGTAACACATTATGTTCGTAAAACCATGTATTTGTAAACTCTTGTATTTGTAAAGTTTGTGTAACCGTCAATGTCCACCCTGACATTGACAACATGCATGCATAATCCTATGCTTTGAATTTGTATAAAACATGGTATGTAATTTGTAAAGACGTATTGAAACTGAGTTTTGTAAATGTAAGGAATACGAGATCGCTAATGGTTCGCGAGGCCACTAAAATATGTAACGACATAGGAAGCATCCAAACCATAGGCAATTTTTACTTGTCGATTCACGACTAGAGACACAAAAGCACTCTTGGTAAAAGTCTGGCCAAGAGTGTGGGTGCCTGAAACCCATTAGATCTAACCTTTTGTTATGCGGTCTAGGTATATAGTTTATTAATGGAGCTTATATTACCCTATTTGTGACATGATCTATTGTGTCATTCCTTAGTTTAACATACACCTTTGTACTTGTATTTTCCCGTAGTTTAGAGAACTAGAATACGTGTGTATGTACATTTCGAAAAATACGCTTGTTTGAAAAAAACCGGTATAGACCATAAGCTTTTCGTAAACTATTTGTGTTTATTAAAATTCACAACCATTTGTGATAGTTAAAGCTTGTCTGTGAAATGGTTTAGAAATACGCAGTTTATGTTTATCGAAAACCTTGTATGCTTTGCAAACCGTGCATGTCTTTCCACCCCGAAAACATTTATAAAAATGTAAAACCGTAAAAAGGTGGGGTTATGAAGTCTCCTGAATTTCCATGTGTCACACCCCGACCGCGTAAAACAACAAACCGTGGTGGAAACGTCGGGGAGTCGAGCAACAGAATTATTGTTTCATAACCATGGTAATTAAAGTCTTGTTTTATTTATAAACAAAGGGGGTTACATTGTCATAGAACAAAGAAACAAAGAGTACATAACAAAGTTAAACTATTCTGGCTTCATTTTATGTCACTAAGGCACAGGTCCGCCTAAGTGTATCTTGAACAATCCTATGCATCAGCTCCTGAAAACACATGTGAAAATAGGTACGTCGGCATAAAAATGCCTGTGAGATACATAGGTTTATTGATTAAGGATTCATGACTTGTATTTGAAATGATTGTTTTATAAAAGTTAGTCATGAATCTAGAAAAATGTATTTTCTTTTATACAAAAAGTGATAAGAAAATCAGATGATATATAAAAGAAAGATATATGATTAATTGAATAACCAAGTAAAAATTGGTTTGTATAAAATAAGTTATTTGTAAAACAATGTTGTTGTGAAGATGTGTTAACTGTTTTATAAAAGTTAGTCATGAATCTAGAAAAATGTATTTTCTTTTATACAAAAAGTGATAAGAAAATCAGATGATATATAAAAGAAAGATATATGATTAATTGAATAACCAAGTAAAAATTGGTTTGTATAAAATAAGTTATTTGTAAAACAATGTTGTTGTGAAGATGTGTTAACTGTGTAAAATGTAATATGTCTAAATTGAAATGGTTTAAATAATGCCACGATATGTAATATCATAAAAGCACTTATATATAGGAAGTACCAGCGACGTATCCACCATGATTTTATCATATTACACACGCCACGTTATTTAAATCACTTACTCAAACAAACCACCAAAATGTATTGTTTAAACCAATGTCAAAATGTTTATGTGTAAACAATGTCTATTGTCAAATGTAAATCATGTAATGTGTAACCAAATGTTATGTATGGCAAGTGAAATGTGTCAACTAAAACCATAGGTAAAATGCACAAAACAAGGTATTGAAATAAATCATAGTTTAAATCAAAGTTATGTTTTGTAAAATAAATGCATGCTTTACTGATACAAACATCTATACGGCAATGTTAAAACGCATACATTCAAGCCTTGCGACTGTGGCTACAAACCCTTAAACAAATTAAAGGTTTATCTAAATTATGTATATCGGATTCTGTCATTTCCTACTTCCAAACAAACCTAGGAAGCCAGAAATGGGAGTTGTCAATTCCTATGGTACCACTACTTACTACCGAGCGGCATGGCCAATGTTAATGAACGTACTTTTGTCCCGTTAAACAAACCAAATGTCATACCAAATGTAAGCATGTTATGTGAAAACAATGTACTAAGTATGCAAAAATGAACATACATAGCATGAATATGATGTAAATCAATGTGTACATATGCTAAAATAAACCTAAGAAACAAATGTGTTTATGTAATCAATGTACTAGAATGTTAATAAAACATACAAAGTAAAAACATGGATGAAATCATGTACTATACGTGTACTATATGACCATAGTAAGCATATGATATAAAAACATTAAAAAGGACGAAAATAACAAGTAGGCACATGTGTTTCACCCCCAAAATGTTTGAAAAAAGTAAAAGAGGGGTCTATGTACTCACTTGAGATTGCTCAATAGTCTTTGAATAAAAACCAGGCAATGCTAGAAAGATCACGGAATCAATCGGCACCTAATATAGGTAACTATGTTAATAAACCGGACCTAAATCGAAAGATCGGATAAAATGAGGTTTTGTAAACCAAATGAGTATAGGAACTCCTGTAATATGGTTTAACAAAGCCTACATTCTAAAATGGAACCTATCCTAAGTGCTTACGACCCATTACGACTCGTTTTGGTAGCTTATGCTACTTTAACGCGTCGTTCGTGTAAAACACGTTCGGACCGCCTAACTAGTCCTATGATAAGTAATATATGCCTTAACATGTCTAATAATGTTGCCTAATCAGTTTAGATGTCAAAATTTAGGTTACATATGCTTAAAATGAATTTATGCGTAAAAAGGGCATTTTGGTCATTTTCCTAAGGCATATAAACTACCTATCATACAACTATCTAAACGTAGTGACCATAAGATATAACCTCGGAAGGTTATTCCCTATACAACTATGGTCACAAAATGTGTTTGGTCGGATCCTAATGATCGACCAAATGGGTCGGGTTCGAAAGTCTAAGCGGTTGTTTAGACCGCTTATCTTACGACCCTATATAAGCACTAAAATAAAAGTGACGAGTTAAACATGTTAAAACATGTTTAACGAAGTTAGAAAACAAGTTTGATATAAAAAAAAGGGTTTTGATACCCAAAAATAGTTTGGTTGCAAAATACGCATAAACGCGTATTTTGACCGAAACTATGACTAGTCACTATGCCTAAATAACGTGGTAATCAGTAGGTATAGTCCACAAAGGACTATGACCATCGTGATTACGCTCATGTTGCGAAGTTCAAACGAACTTCGTGTTGACCATTGACTGGTCAAAGCAGAAAGTCAAACACAGTTTGACTTTCATGCTTAAAACGCATAAAAGCATGAAAGAAACTTACAAAAGGTCCAAGCAAGGAAGGTTTGAACTCAAAAATTCTCAGGTATGAAGCTTCACAAGGAGAGCTTCAACTTAGAGAATAAATTTGAGATCAATTGTGGGGAATGCAAGAATTCAAGGTGGGTTTATATAGATTTCTCAAAACCGTTAGGATCGTGTCTCGATAAATGAGCTTCAATCTTGGCCCTCCATGTGTACCCACTGATTTGGAATACTATGGGTGTCCAAAACCAACTCATGGTATTGAGAATTTTACATAAAAACACCTGAAAAATGACCCAGTTGCTGAAAACAGGTTTGCTGAAAAAGTGTTCCACGGGCGACACGTGGAAGGTGTCACTGATTCTTTCGCGACACTCCTGGCTGAACCAGCTGAAACTTGTTTAATTTTGGCAGTTTTGGTCCCTGCACTTGATTTAAGGAATTTTCAACGCATTTAAGCCCCGTAAGCCATTTTCAAGGCTCTACAATGATGCCAAAGTATAGGGCACATGAAATATGCTTGAAAACATCTCGGATGTCAGTTCGTTTGGCCGTACGGTCACGTTATTCGGTTAATTACGACGAAACACGAACGGACGTGAAAAACGATCCAAATTACGCGACGAATGAAATTTTAGCATGCCAATCACTAAAATAAATATTTTAATGATTACAAAAATTTTTGGATGTCCGGAGATGTTCAGAACGTAAGATATGCGCGTAAATGCAAACTTATGCACTTTTTGACGCTTTTAGTCCCTATTGATCAAATAAGTTTATTTAAGCATACCGAACCCCTCAAAGCCTATTTCTACACTATGTAAAGGATATTTTGGGTATGTTTAACTTATGATCATGTTTTGAAATGTCCGTTATAGTACGAATCGGCATACTTTCATAGTTTGTCGAAATTAGTCCCTGTAAGCGAATAAACTTGATTTTGCCATACCAAAGCCTTCAAAACTTATTTCTAAGTTATGTAAAGGTTATTTAAGGTATGTTAAGCATATATTCATGTTCCGGAGTGTTTATTGCGTTAAACTAATTACGTTTACGCATCGGTTTGCGTATAACTCTCCAGAAAACGATATAGAGTTTGAAATTGAACAAAAATCAAAGCATGCAAAATGTCAAACATAAATAAACAAATATTGCGGACAAATCACATTTTTTTATTGATAACTGAACTGCTTAAGGTTTATACAATGATTACAAGCACAGATGTCACACCATGTGCAAAGCTTGCTATATACGACTCCGGGATGTCGTTTTCCAAGACATGACTCGCTAGCTTGCATTCTACAATATTCCTAATCACGGAATATCTTATAAGGTTCTAAATAAATGCAGTAACTAAACTACGTGCCACCGAGCTTTACCGAATCGTGAACCGAACGATTCAACGGTAAGTTGTTAACTTAATGAAAACGATTAAGTTGTTTTCGTTAAGTTTCGTTTATGTCGGTGAGATTACTAAGTCTTAGAATACTTAGTTCTCGAAAGATTTTAAAATTTATAAATATTTATATGAAAATATATAAATATATAGTTGTAATCATGTTAGCCGTCTCGTGAAGTCATACATGTAGGTAACGAATGTTATATGAAAAGAATATATAACAAACGAATGTTATAAATGCCGTTTAGGCGTTTGAAATAAATATAAAAGTTATATTCATTTTATAAAAGGATCGTCGAGTTGTTGTGTTTGAAAATAAATATATAACTATATTTATTTTTATTAAAGTATTCGTGTTGTACGATATTTGAAATAAATATATAAACAATATTTATTTTTATAAAACGAATTCGTATTGTTCGATATTTGAAGAGTGAATTGCAAGTTTTGTCCTTTATCTTTATGCCTCTTTGAAGGCGGTGTCCTTAATGTTTAAAATTAAAGAGTTTTGTCCTTTATGTTTAAAAATCAAGCACGTTTTATCCTTTGAGCCTAACTCAGTTAAATTTCTTCGCTAAATCTGATCATGTGCCTTGCACATGAGGGTATTTTTTTCATTTCACCTTTACAGGGACTAATTATGTAATATATATAAAACTATTCTCCCTCCCCTGTTTACCACCACCTTCCACCACCCATCATCATCAGCACCACCACCACCACCACCAAGTTTGTCTTAGCCATCGGAAATTAACATCACCATTACCACACATGACACAACACAAAAGAAATCCTAAATTATTTTATAATCTGCCGTTCTCAATCAACAAAAAACCTCACTTTCTCATACACAAAACACCCCAGACAGTTAAATAATCAAACCAAAAAATCCCACATCTCAAATTCAAATTAAGACACAAATTCATGAATGTCCTCGAAGTCTACCGTAAATTATATATATATATATATATATAATTTTGTCAAATATTTCAAACGTAAACTATAATTCAACCGGTTCGAGCTCGTTTGTCACGCTAGATTAAAACTATAGAGATAATGTAACGAAATCACGACTTTAAACTATTACCAAAACTCTCGTTGAGTCGTCGAAACGTTTGACTGAGTTGAGCGGGTCAACTGATTTGACCGGCTGAGTTGACCGAGCTGACTCAGTGAGTTTACCAGGTTTGACCGAGTCGACTCTGTTTGACCGAGTCAATCCGAACCACGAACCACGAGACCCGAGCTTGACCGTGTTGACTCAAACCGAGATCTGATCGTTGACCATAGTTGACCCGAGCCGTTGACCAGCTGACCGTGTCCGAACGTGTTGATTCAGAAACCCGAACCCGCTGGTGTGAACCGTGACCCGAACTCTCTGAACTGAGACTCCCGAAAGACCCAAATTAAACCAAAACCAGCTGAATCTAACAAAACATAACCTGAATTTTGTAACATTCTCAGTCGAACCCGAATCACTGTTGACCCGAGACGTACACCTGAGCTAAACCTGAAGCGGAATTTTTGTCGGAAACAAAGGACCACCACCGCCGCCGTTCTTCTCCACTGCCGCTGCCGTGAGCGGCGGCGCCGCCCTTCTCCACCGTCCTTTCTCTCATTCCGTCTCACTCTCGTCTCTCTCTCCTGTTCCCGTTCCGTCGCCGTCGTTCTCTGTCACACCCTGACTTTTGCGGAAGCGTGATTATGTGTGACTTGCATAATATCATTGCATTCAATCATCACAACAACTATATGATAAAACCGAAGATGTTCATCCATGAAATAAGTTTAAAAACATAACTACAACATTGTTTTAGAACATAGAATTCAAATTCAAGTACAAACCATGCAACTTGTCTTTAGAGTTCACAAGCACTCGACAAAAGACATTAAATAAAACTAGGTTTTGGAAGATGTGTCTCATCCAGGATAAGACACACTAACCAAACCCTAAGACAACGGATGACATCCTTTATTCTTAATGCAACTTGAAACATCCAAACGCCCGCCAGATCCACTTTTAATTCCCTGAAATACATGTAGTTTGAAAATATCAACAAAAGTTGAGCGAGTTCATGTGTTTGTTTGTGTGTATGAATAAAACCTTGTAATCATTGTACGGTATGAAAGAGAAACAAGGAAACATATCAATTAATGGTTTGCAAGGCCATTAACAAGCGTGCAACGGCGTAGGAAGGCTCAGACCTAGCAGATTTTGTACCGGGCCTCCGGTTGTAAGACATAGTCACCTCATGGGCCAATCCCCGGTCCACATGGGAGTGGCCTCGCTACACCCAAATAGATCTATCTCTCATGCCCCTCGATCCTAACATGAGGATTAATGGTCTTATGAGTGCGCCTACCCATTCACATGATCTACTGTGCATTCCATAGCTAACCACACCAATTGTAATTGTTTGTAATCATTTTGTAACATGTACTTCACCCCGAAGTTATAAAACAAAACACTTAAAAGAAAAGGGGGACATGAACTCACAGTCTTGCGTTCTTCGTAAACACCGTAACTCAAAGCTTCGCCTGGCGTACACGACTACCTACAACGTACTAATGTCTGTTAGACGAGCGGGCCGTGCCTTGATTTAGTATTAGTTAGTGTCTTTGAGTTACGTTCTTTGTATCTTCAATATTATCCCATGTTATATAATTATTTATTAAAATAATAAACATTTTAACTTAAATTATATTTATTAAATTTTGGAATAATTGTTAAAACAATATATATTAACTTGACACTTTTCACGTAATTATACATGTATTTCCTTCCCAAGGATGGGTGTATTCGTATTCTTGTATTTGTATATTTTTGCCATGTATTTGGGTCGTATTCCGGTGTGTATTTATACGTATGAGAATACGTATTTTTATTGTGTTCATTAAGTATTCTTATACTTAATTTCGTATTAATTTTTCCGGAATATTATCTTTAATAAAAGTTCACCAATATATATTTCCAAAATATATATTTTAGGAAATATTATTTATAATTTTCCTTTGGCAAAAATATTTGTATTTTCATATAAGTTCAAAAAAAATTATTTTTTCAAGTCTAACTTAGAAAATATAAATAAACTTATTTTTCTCCAAAAATAATATATTTTATATTTATTTGAGAAAATATATCCTTAACCCCAAAAATATTGTATTTCATGTTTGTTTGAGAAAATATATATTTCTTTCTAAAATAATATATCTTCTAAAAATTTCAAGAAAAATATATATTTATACTTGCCAAAAATAATATATTTTTCCCTTGTCAAAAATATGATATATTCTTGTAATAATTGTAGAAATCATATTTTTATTTCCTTGGTGTCCAAAATATTATTTACCAAAAATATACTTGTAAATAAATTTTCCGGAATATTTTTGTGAGTTATATTCCTTGTTTCAGTTTTACCAATATTTTGTGTAGAATGGGTATATTCATAATCTTGGAATTTTGGTAATATTTTGGATTGTAATTTTTGGTATTTTAGTGAGTTATATTATTTTAAGTCCTAAAATAATATAACTAATACACATAATCACACACATGGTGTCATCTAAAAATATATTTCCTAAATACATATTTAGTCACTTTTATTTATAAAAACCAACCTCAGATATTTATATTTTGTAACAAAAATTATGGCAAACTTTATGTGAGAAATCCATGGTTTAAAATACACTTGTAAATATTTATTTGGAAATATTTTTCTAAGTGTTTAATTTTTAGAAAAATTTTGCCATAGTTTCCCTTAAAAATGGAGGTTTCCATACCATCAAGGTATATCATCTTCTTTTTGTAAATCAACACAATCAATTCACCATCAACAATAAACAATCTACACTTACCAATCTTGCCAAAAACAAGCATAATCTACTACTTCATGAAGTTGAATATTTGTAAAAATTTGTAGTAACTTACTAGTGTTCTTAGTAAGCCTTGTTACCCTTTAAAGTGTGATTGATTCTTTAAAAACTTCATTTTTAAAGAAAATGGATATTCACAACTTATAATCATATTTTTCAAAAATGTTTCTTCTTTGATT